>JAIPRL010011933.1:0-12740 GCA_025469235.1 Pemphigus obesinymphae
CGACTATATGACCTGGACGGCCTCTCACACAACACACAGGTTTGCTGGCGGAGTTACGGGTGACCGCACGGATATCGACCACGGGTAGATCCACGGCTACGTTCAATAGCGATACTGACGTTGATCTTCGCCGGACGTTATATTATAATTAATATTAAGTGTAATAGGTACCTTTGTTTCGACAGCCGATTCAATTAGATGATGGTGATGGTGGGGTTGAATGAACTATTCGAGGATGCAATTAAAATTAACGTGGAAGTTTTGGTTTGTATAAAAAACGTTGATTTTATTAGATTTCACATTGATCGTTCATTTTAATAGCGGAATAGAACAAAAATACACAACGATTAAATTACCGACGTAAAACCGTGGCGAGCGCGTGTATCTCGGGTGAACCAATGAACCACAAAAAGAAAAAGAAATACGTTGCCTGATGCCTCAATGGCGATTACGATATAAAAATAGGTAGGTACACGGTTAATGTGTTGCGTCGACGGGTCTAGCGAACAAACTAAAAACTAATGACAAATTTAACAGGATTATTAAAAATAAATAATAATAATGGTAGATATACAATAAGAATTATGAAACAAAAACAACAGATATTATGATAACAACAATAATAATAATAATAATAATTGGAATAATAATATTTATAATTCACATACAATTAATCAAGAGGAAAAAGGGAAGACATATAAGAACGGGAGATAGCGGATCGTCGACATAGCGAGTTGATTATCGCAATCAAATAGGTACGGAGCAAACAGCTGGGTTATACACATATGAAAATTCAGATGAAAATATATGCGTCTGACAAATGCGTAATTGCCCTATATACAGTTTTTAAATACATGCTATTGTCAGTAAGAAACATTTTGACGCTATAATAAAATATTATGATTTATCCTATTGCGCTATATTCATATAAGACATGCGCTACGACAGAATTGAGGAATACTTGAAATATTTGAAAGAATCAAACAACATAAATATTTAGCCCTAAGAAAATCTAGAACAAAGGATAGTATAAGCGAGTTACTAATCAAAATGTAAGATGTATGCTAGAATATAGGGTTATCATTGCAATAGCTAAATGCAGAAAAAAAATTAGGAAGATACTTTAGAGAGAAAATATGAACATTTTATGAGGGATGTAACTAATTGAGACTTGATAGTAACATACAATTAGGTTCTCCTAGACAGGAAGGGGCGGGTAGAGTTTAAAAATAAATTAATATGTCGTAAGTTAATAATGAAGAAGTGATGGATGTATAAAATATATCATAAATGATATATTACATATATTATAATTGTAAATATTTATGCATTTGTATGACATTTCATAATGGAGACCTATTATATGCATAAGTAGAAAATACAAATAATACTATATAATGCAATTTACATTTAGCAACAACTATAGAATTTCATAAATAGTAAAGTATTTCTTTAAGCTAACTCTATAAATCACCGGTAAGTGATAGATTGAACAATAATAATTGTTATTTACACTACCTATGATATTTGATGGCATATTGACAAAATCCTTCATATTTTCATAATATTTTTTATGGAACATCCCATAAAATATATTATATAGTTTGATTTAGATAGATACAATCGAATTTAAGATTTATATAAAGCTCCAATTCTACATGATATTTTTATATTTTTAATGTCCAGTTGTATATTCACTCATTTTATTCAAAGAAGATTGTATTTTGGGAAATGCCGTTTGGAGCTATAATATTGTCACTCATTCCATACTAACCATTCATCTTACCAAGTGTATAAAATTAATTATTTGAATGTGTTTAGTTCGAGTACGATTCTCCATGGATGCTTCCTTAAATTTAATATTTGTGTTGTATTATTCACTAAATGATAAACTTAAAGTACGTAGCAGTTTCTCAGATTTTTATAATGAGGTGACATTTATAGGAAGCTCTCGGTATATATTTTTTAAATGTTGCTATAATGAGATCAATAAACCGTTTGTAATGGGTAATTTTCATTGGAATCCAGTGATTATAATTATCTAATGAGTGATTAAAACTTTCCAGTAATATTTTCAGAGTTTTCATTTTAATTGTGAGAATATGATTGGGATATGTAATTGTTCACGCAAGTTGAACATTTAAAAACTACTTATTTAGCGCCGAATGATCGACAATATTAGTCCGCGCGATCGCGCTGTAAGCGTGGAACATTCGCGAACTATCCACCATCCCCGTCGCCTCACCATGTCGTCGAGTTGCGAAAACCGGCGTCTCGTCGTTACCGTGTGTTGTTGTTGTGCTCTCGCGGATGAGACCACGCTCCTTTTTTTCGTTACACTGCCGCTGCGGTGAAAATCTCGTGTCTATCGGTGCATTTTGCGCTATTGTCGTTGGGTCGTGTTGGTTCGTATGGTATTGCCGGACTGGCCTATACATTGAGCCGTGTTTAGCTCGCTTATACGTCGACTTCGTCAACTATCCGAGTCGGACATAATGTCTGAGGTGGCGTTTGCTATTTTGGCGCTAGGTATATCGTCAGTGCCGTGTATTTTCGACCTGTGTTTATCGATGCGTCAACGCTGTCCGGAAATATTGCGTTATTTGTGTCATCGAAACGTCCGGTGTCCACGTGAACTTTGTCGCCTGAAGTGGTCTGCGGGAAATCCAAAGTTCCATTTCCAATCGCCGTTGGACTCCACATGTGTGCATCACTGTCGGCTTCCCCATATCTAACTTCTGTTGATATCACGTGAATATTGTATTGTTTATATTTTTGTTTTGTGTATTATTCTTGTACATTAATTGTACTCATTATTAGCTGTTATCACTATTACTACCTGGCCGCCCATTTACATTCTGTTAAATTATTATTATATTAGTAATAATTATAATTGTAATAGACGTACTACACGTCATAATAAAAAGGGTGTTATCATTTAAGTTAAATCAAATACCTTGCCTACCACATGTGTTTACTCCTGATAGACAGTGCGAGTGCGCCGTATCAACTGTCCTTTAAGGTAAATAATACGGTTGCGCAAACATCTGGTAGCAGACCGTGGTTACTTTGATAATCACAGAGCGTTGTCTGGTAATACGAGTGATAAGCGGGGTAACGTTTACTGCTTTATAGCTGCTCCTTGTTCACATACTTTAATTTTAGTTTTTTATTTCGTTCCTATTTTGTATAGTTCCATGTTTACATTAGGTTGGATTCCCACTGATGATGGTTAATGACATTATGTCATATTAGTAGAAATATATTAAAAGTACCTACCTATTGGTCAATACCTATTATATATTTATTTTATTAGTTTGGTTTTGTAATTATTAGTTCTACATAACTGTGATAATTATACTAAATACTGTGTTCCTTAATTTATTTCCCTGTGTTACTAGGGTGGCTGTGTAATTAAATTTATTTATTATTAGTTAATTATTATTATATGTGTAGCATACGGTAAGGTGCTGTTGATTTTAATGTGGTTGTATTTATATTCAATATCGACCTAACTATTATTATTGTTCGATTGTGGTATATAGGTATTGTAGTTTTAATATATATACATACACACACTTTTAATTCTTATTAGTCTTATCATGGCTGTTCGAGCCTCCGCAAATTTGAAATTGCCGCCTTTGTATCGTCCCGCGGCAACCGGTCCATAGAGTGCGCAACCGGCACAGAATGTTGTCGAAAGAACTTTTATCTCGCCTCCGGAGCTGCCACGCGGACGTTATACCCGCCAGTGAGTGTTGTCACGCCGTGGTCTCGCGTACGGTTCGGTTGTCGTGGACACGCAAGTTTTCGTGTACGTACGAGTTGTTTTTTGTTCGATCACATGAACATTCCGTTACCGCACACCGAACTTTGTGCGTGTTTGTTGGGTATACGTACGTTTGCGTACGCTCGTTTTATCGCGTACCTACTTGCCGTACCAGTTACGTGCGTTTTCTTTTAAAAACCACATGGTATTTATGCCAGTAGTCGGGTAGCTGCGAGTATTTGAGTTCCTCGATTTAAGTGGTTGTTCAATTTCGACCGTGCGAGGGTGTTAACTCCGATAAGGCTTTCGTCTCTTCGTGGTCCCTTAACATCGACCGGCCGCCAGTTCACAAAACGAGCGAACCGTGCTGCCCGTCATCAACGATCGTCGCTAACCAGGTCATTGTTCGGAATTATTGTGTTTGTTTTGTGTTATTATTATTATTTTCTTTTCTGTATAACTATATAATCTATTACGTATTTACTATTATAGTAGTGTGTTTGCTTTGTGGCACATCATTAATTACGGACTAATATTCTTTACACTTGGTCACCCGAGGTAATACCATACAACGCGAGTCGGAACAGGCAACCGCCCAAATTTGTAGGACCTGTTCCGGCGCAAACAATGGCTGATGAGGTTTCTGAAGACAGAGCACGTGAGCTTAGACATTTACACCGTGTAAAGTCCGCCACCCTGATTAATCGTGAAAGCACTATTAACTGTAAAAAGTCTATATACGAATTATCTAATCGCGTCGAAAGCGATCCTAATTTAGTTTCTGATTTTTTACTCTCTGTAGGGGATTTAGAATATCTGTGGGAGACTTTTTTGGAAAATAATCAACAAGTTCTCGATGCTCTATTAGACTTAAATTTAGAAACACAATTTTCGATAAGTCTGAAATCAGAAGTACGTACATTTTACATACATGCTGTATCTATCGCTGAAAAAAAATTAATCGATGCAGGCAGATGCTGAGTCGGTGGATAACGATAGAAATAGTCGGGCAGGGTCCGTATGGTCTTAAAAATCCGGTATTTATACTTGTACTAATTCGTCGAGGTCGCGTTTACCGGAAATACCGCTTCCATCCTATAGTGGCGATTTATCTGGTTGGCCAGTTTTTCGAGATAGGTTCAATGCACTCGTGGTCCAACGTGATGACTTATCTAATATTGAACATTTCTATTATTTACTAAGCTGTCTTAAAGGTGATGCTCTTCATAGTATTCGCAATATAGTGGTATCTGAAACTACCTATGTTCTAGCTTGGAATACGCTTGTAGATCGGTTTGATAAACCTAGACAACTAGCGACTTCAATTGTAGACAAATTAATGTAAATTTCGGCTCAGTCCCAAGAATCGTTAGAGGGGTTAAAAGAATTTTTAGTTTTGTTTTCTGATCAGGTATCGACGCTTGAGTCTTTAAATATACCTAACCTAGGAGTTTTTGTTCGCACTTTCTGCATGGTGCTTGCCGTTATCGACAAGTAAGGGGCTTGAAGCCATCAACACTCAGGAGTTCCCCACCGCGTCTGATGTAGTTTTTTATGTTAAAAATCGTGTTTCTCTTCTGGAAGCTGTCCACTTCACCAGCAGTTCGCGTCGTCCGACAGTTCAACCGGATCGATCTAAGTCATCACTACATCGTGAAGAAAAACGCTCCAAGGTCACTTTACTTACCGCAAAATCACCAAATGCTCCCTCAATTAAATGTGTATTCTGCTTTTAAGATCATCCTTCTGTTCAGTGTTCAAAGTTTGCCAAGCTTTCCTTGGACGCCCGCTTCCAAGCTGCTCGCGATAACAAGTTATGCTTTCGTTGTTTAAGTTCTACACATTGGTCAACCCGGTGTAAGGTTACCAAATCTTGTGACAATTGTTCTGGCTGTCATCATACTCTACTTCATAGAGATATCCCAACAACTCGAGATACAACATCACCAGAAATATCGTTGGTCAGTGCTTTGGATCAGCCTATGGTGCTCAGCTCTTGTATATGTCCATGACCATACTGGTTGTATGCAGCCGGTGCGTGCTCTTATTGATTCCGCATCACAGATAAGTGTTATGTCGACTTCATGTGTACAGCGTTTGGGTTCAAGACGCATCAAATGAACTGTGCCTATTACAAGCTTATCCGGCGCCACTGTTCCAAAAGTTGATGGTTTGGTCAAGTGCACTATTACTCCGAGTTATGATGATCACAACATCCAAGTAACTGCTTGGATACTTTCCAAGATTACTGGGAATATGCCAGTGCGCAATCTCACACCTCAATTAAAGCAGTACTTTGCTCATCGGGCGCTTGCAGATCCAGGTTTTGATCGCCCTGACCCTGTAGACTTGTTGTTAGGAGCTGATGTGTTTTCCCAAGATATGGATGGGAAACGGGTCATCATCAGTGATTCTCTACCTACTGCATTCGGGTCCTTGTTCGGATGGATTATTATTGGACCAGTTAATGAATCTACGTCGGAACCCTACCAGCCAAATGTCGTGTCACTTACGGTTTCTCTGGAGGATATCGTTCAACGGTTTTGGCATATCGAAGAACCAGATGCAAGCTCAGATACATTTACAACGGATGGTCAATGTGAAGCAGTTTTTATGTCAGAACGGATACGTGATTCCACAGGACAGTTTGTTGTCCCGTTATCGTTCTTTAATGAATTCGAGGATGAGACTTTCCCTGAATCCAAACAGATTGCTCTACGTCACTTTCAAAACCTCAAACGAAAGCTTCAAACCGACAAAGTTTTAGGTCAGGCATACATACAGTTTATGCAAGAGTACGAGTCATTAGGACACAGTTAATTAAACCCTATACGATGTTCAAAATGTTTGTGTCTAATCGTGCACATGAAATAAACCAGTTGTTGCCGCAATGTCATTGGGGTTACGTCCGATCCGAAGCGAATCCGGCAGATTGTGCCTCTAGAGGAATGTTATCGTTCAAATTGGTTGGCCATTTGCTGTATTGGTCTGGACCGATGTTTTTGTATACTGCTGAAGACACTTGGGACACTTCTCCAACTCCTATTCCAGCCGAACGACTTCCCGAATTTAAACTGGCATCCTTGGCTGCACATGTGGCTGAACCATCGAAATTATTGTATTTTGGGAAATGTTGTTTGGACCTATAATAATGTCACTCATTCGATACTAACCATTCATCTTACCAAGTGTATAAAATAAAACATTTGAATGTATTTAGTTCGAATACGATTCTCCATGGATACTTCCTTAAATTTAATATATGTGTTGTATTGGGAACCTATTATTCACTAAATGATAAACTTAAAGTACGTAGCAGTTTCTCAAATTTTTATAATTAGGTGAAATTTATAGGAAGCTCTCGTTATGTATTTTTTAACTGTTGCTTTAATGAGATCAATAAACCATTTGTAATTGGTAAATTTCATTGGAATCCAGTGATTATAATTATCTAATGAGTGATTAAAATTTTCAGTAAAATTTTCAGAGTTTTCATTTTAATTGTGAGAATATGATTGGGATATGTAATCCTATAGATATATAGATTTGTATTGCTAAATTGTTGTTCTTCTAGCTACCTGAATGAAATGTGGAAATAATGCATATAATTATTGGTGCACTTCTCTTAAAAAAAATCATTTTTCTGATCTTCGTCTATAATCTTACTATATTATAGCCCCACATTCGGGAATTTCATTATTATTTATATTAAGAGTAAATATATTTTTAATATTATAATTTACACAGATGAAGAAGTTGGACCAATTACTATAAGTAAGTTTTACTAACCATTAATTTTATTTTCGTTAATATTATTTAAATTAACTTTATTTCTAAAACTATAGAGTATAGATAGTATTATTACAAAACCATCAATTTTGAGTATTAAAAATATAAATAAAATTCTTGTAATAAATAAAATGCAATTAATCCCCATTCTTTTTTATTTCTCACCATTTTTCTGACCTTCAGAAAAATAATTATGATCTATTGTTTTCGTGCATTAGTTATTTTCTTGGTGCTTTATATTTGATATATGGCATTCTTTAGTCTTTTGCTAGTAAATGTTTAGTAAAACATTTGTTGATGTCATTTAAATCTGAAAATGTTGTTGTGGGTAACAATTATCTGACACTTTGCCATAAGATAAATCCTATTTTACTGTCTTGTATTCTATAATAACTAAGGCCCATGCATTTTAGCAGTTATTTAATTTATCTATCAATTTAATACTCTACCTAAAAATTCAAGATTTTCAAGCAGGGGTAATTTCAATTAAATCCAATTTTTTATTTCTATAATTTCTTACTTACTAATAACATAAGTCATCATTCTTTCACATTCAAATTTTAAAATACTACAGTTATACCACTATAGGTTTTGAATTATTCAAGTATTTCTTAAAACAAGATATTAGATGGATATACAGTATAACACCACTACTACTACTATTACTACTACTACTACTACTACTACACTACTACTACTTCTACTACTACTACTACTACTATTACTACTACTACTACTACTACTACTACTACTACTACTACTACTACTATTACTACCACTACTACTACTACTACTACTACTACTACTACTACTACTACTACTACTACTAGTACTACTACTATAACTATAGCTATTTTAAATTACACAGATTTATAAATATACAAATTACATATCATATATAATATATATAATATATATAATATTAATAGAATAGTACAATAATCGGAATCTAGAAAATTATATACTTGTAGGTAGAAAAATCACAGCGTTCTATTATAGAGATATACACAATGACTTAACATTACATTTTGATGGAATCCAATAATTATTATAATTATCTAATGAGTTACCAGTAAGCTTTCCTGAAGTTTCATATTGGTGTAAAGGTGTAAGAATATGATTGTAGTTATAGTTATATTATTGCTTTGAGGGGGTACTATTTATTTATTTTATTCATTTCATGATTTTAGGATGCAATCAGTGTACAGTAATACGCTTTACTGTTATAGATGTGGTTTTAACTTTTACGTCTCTTTATATATGTATCTACAAATTTAGTGTATGATCAATATTATTATTAATATTAACATATTATTTTATTAAACACAATGCCATTAAATATATTATATTGAGTCAAAAAGAAAAACAATTATGAATCCATAATAGAAACAGCCATATACAGTATAGACTTACCAAACATAAAATAATTTTGAGGCGCAACAAAAATAAAAATTGTTCAGGACGAGTATACCAATATATAGTTTATAAAATTTGGAACGAAACAATTAAGTAGTGTGACCAATTGTTCACAGACAATACTTAATATACATACATATATATATAATAAATATAATTATATATTTTACATATTTATACATACATCATCATAAGGTTCTTACGAGAAAAGGCAGCACGAGTATTATTTGTCTGTATTATTAGATCACCCACTGAGGATTTGCAAACAAAAGTATTGGAAATAATTAACCCTATTAAAGCTGAATAAAGGCCAGAAAAGTCAAAATATCTTTCACAAAAATTAGTGGGGATGGTTTAATTAGGTTAGAGAAGTTAGATACTTCAGGAATAGATTTTGGTGTATTTATGTCGATAGGTTTGGTTTGTTCTAGCAGTAGTGATTTGAAAATATGAATGATTTTTTGCTTTTATTTTTAATTGTATTAGGTTTTAAAGAGCAAGAATTGTTTATATTATCGATCTATTAAGTCCATATATACAAATGTTCATATTTCCATTTAACGGTGAAGCATTTGAACCAAATTTATTAGTTAAAGTAAAATTATTTAGACGAGCCGTTAATTTTAATAGCGAAAAAAAGTGGCAGTTTCGCCTCCTGATTATGGTAAAAACAATACAATTTTTTTTTATATCTTTTTTAGGCCACGCATTAGCTTTGAACATTGGAATAATTGGTAACAATTGGTAAATTTTCTCCTTTTTTATTTATTATATATGTATATTAAACATGTACCTACATATACTTTATAAAAGCCCATGAAATTCACCATAATTTAAAATAAGAAAAATATCACTGGACAACTTCCGACCACTACTATGTAACAATACATCTGTTTGATAAAAAAATACGATAATTAAAATTTTTTTTTATATATACATATTATTATGAGTTTTCTTGGTTTTTATAACTTTTAAGTGTTTTTTCTAGTGTCTAAAATATTATAAAATAAGATTAGATCATTTATTTTGAGATCTAAAGATCACACTTTATGCTTAAAATATTTAGATTTTTGCCAAAAGTTGTTTTATTTTTTTATTACGATTTTAGGTTGTAATAATTTATGAAAAGCTCTTTGTTTATTATAGAATATTAACTTGTTACATAAAAATCCAGAACTCAATACGGGGAGATGGTTTACCTTCTAGTTTCACGAAACCATTCCATTCATTCTGCCGTAAAGGATAAGTTTTCGTTTAAAAAATGAGTTTTTAATTTTATATTTATTTATTAAACCTACATTAATTAATGAATAAACTTTTATTCAAATTTTGGCATTATTCAAATTGAACATAACTTCGATTTGATATACTCTTCTCTGTCATTTTCCCCACAGACCTTTCCAGCTGATACTGTCACCAGTTCTATACACCCTTTAACAGACTGTGTTGATATGGGGTCTTCAAAACTTGAAATCTAGGGTCTTTTTTTTTCCTTAAATATCTCTGAAAACATTTATTTGCCAAACATCTCATCAATGGAGGAAGAGAAAGAACTATATTAACCAAGTTTAAGTGGCAAGAATGCTCTAACAGACGGCTAGAAATACTGGTTGGATAAATAGTACAATTCAATAAATTGAAATAAATAATTTTGTAGTGGTTCATTTGTCTACTACATTTCAATGAGCTTCCCTTTCGACATATGTTCGAATATTTAGATGGTGTAACTACTGGCAAGCGTCGTTTTGTGAAAGCATCGGAAATAAATTACCTATTTGCATGAAATTACCAGTTGTTAGTTTTGAAAAATTTAATTAGAGGAAATCAGATAAGCATTCTTGCTACATAAATTTCATTTTGGAGCGTCCATCTATATAGATTTAATTGACTGGTTAATCTGCTCCCTTTGTCCTCCTCCATTAATAAAATTTATAAATTTTTCCAATTTTTATATTATTTTATTAAATAGGCGTATTTTTACATGTTACCGTCAGAAATAGTTCAGGGACGTTTTTTATTATCTCAAATTATAGTAAAATTCATGGGCTTTTATAATATATATCATAACATAGTTAGGTACATGTTTAATATGTTAAATTTACCAATTGTTACCAATTTTTCCAATTTTCAAAGATAATGCGTGACCTAAAGATATAAAAACAATTTTTATCATTATTTTTCCCATTATCACAACCCACCCTACTGTATAGTTCTTTTATCTTTATCATCATTATTTTTAAACTTTGTATTGGAATTTATATTTTTATTTGGAGATTTCGGCAAAATTGTCATGAAGACAATGGTCATGGTCACAGACTGCTACACATAGCATACGATAAGTGCACAATATTAATTAGACATCACTTAATTAATTATATTATTTATATAACTTATATTACACACGTATGAATTTATATTTTAAATAACAAAAAGGACAATTTTATGTTTGAAAAATGCTAAAATTGATTACAAAAAAATGGGATCACGATAAAATATAACAGAGCATAAATATAGACGTGTGTATCAAGTAATATACGAACAGCAATATTCTTTTCGTAAATAAAATCGTTATTTTGATCGTTAACTGAAAAGTACTACATTTGGTTGTAGTAATTGAATTCGTATTTAGGCTGGGATTAAAATATACTTAATATTAATAATATTGGTATTCAAATACTCTTAGATGTACAAATACCTGAGACACGTAAGTACTACATACCATATTCGTTGAGATTATTTTAATTAATTATATTCCTGAAATTATAGATACTTGTAAATTAAATTTATTCATTAATTTTGTACCATTTTCAAAAATCTATTATTAAGTAAAAACTATTAGAAAGCTTTAAGATGAATATTTTTTTGCTACATTTAAATGGAAAGTACTCAGAGTAATATATGATCTCTGTAAACAAAGTAAAAAAAGGAGACTGGAAAATCCGAAAATATTTCGACAAATCACGCATAGCCTAAAGAAGTAACGATGCTAAGATTAGTATTTGAAAGTGTCCTGCAAAGGTGAATACCACAGTTATAACCAAAATTAAAATGTAAAAATACATTAACGGAAGACGTGGAAATGAAATCAATTTAGATAAATAAAATAAATAATGGTTAAAGAAGATTAGAAACTCTATTCTGAAAATTTAACTTTCAAGCAGAATTAGCTTCTTGGTATATAACAAACACATTTGAAATAGAAAATACAAATACACAACTCCTCTATTTGAATATTAAGGAAGCGTCATATTTGTTGAGGTATAATTAATGTATATTATATTAATATTATTTTTAAAATTTATTACATAAATATAAAACAATTACATCGATAAAGTAAAAAATTATTTTATATCTGTGTATTACTTAAAGAATATAATTAATCTAAAAATAAATAACTCGTGTTAAATTTTGAATTAGATATATCTATTTTAGTAAACTATGAATTCTAAAACATGATAAAATAATTAATATACCTAAAAATATAAATTGTTCATGAATACAGTTTTTCAAATTAAAAATTGATTTAATAATTTAATTCTAAATTTATATTTAGAATTCGAAAGGAATAAAAAATTGCAAAATGTGAACTGAATTATCCCTAGTTCGCAAAATACATAATGATAATACGAAATTATCCAGCTGAAAAATTTCACTTCACACATTATTTAGCTACAATATATTTACCGTAATTTTTGCTTTTATGTACAAATCAATATTTATTATAAAATATTGTATATTATGTTTTAGCGTACAGTAAAGCCTACAT
>JAIPRL010011934.1:0-12731 GCA_025469235.1 Pemphigus obesinymphae
TGGCGAGTGATATGAGGAAGGTGGGAGTAAGTGAAGAAGATGCGAGAGATAGAGTTAAGTGGAAGTGTAGGACCAGGGTGGCCGACCCCAAATAGTTGGGAGAGAAGGCGAAGGAGAAGAAGAAGAAATTAACATAAAAAGCATTATAAAAAATATTCTGATGGTATTTGACCGTTTATGTTTGTTTCCACTCCAAATTTTATACAACGTCAATTCCATTGCATGTTTTTGAACGCATCGATTTGAATGCAAATGTGTTTATCAAAATAGTAACGTTGTGAAAGTATAATAATATGATTAAATGAAGTATGTTTTGTTATTTTTGTGGTTTTGTACAAGCAGTTGAAAATAATATTGATTTTCTACAACCATGACAAAAAAGGAGATTGAATAATTTTTAAGATATACTCGTAGTGTTGTTTGATGGATTATTCTATTATATTATGCTTTTACAGTTCCATACCTACCTGTTTTATTATAGAACGTACGATAAACGATGTTCACGAGTGTGGTTAGTGAAGGATGCGGGGCGATGGACGAGTTTTGTACGAACGATCTCTCGTGAAATTCAGTATAGCATATAGTTTTTTAGTAAACATAAATTTTTTATATTTTATTTCTTATTAAATTTCATCTTATTATTTTATATTTGTATCGGGAAAATTAAGGAAATGCTATTAATATTTTCAGATGAATGCTGGTCGAAAGTATGTTTTTATGTCTTATAAATCTACTGTTATTATTTAAAATAAAATGTACGTAGTCGGACGCTGTTTATAAATAATGGACTCTTTCGTTCAATGACGGAAAAGTAAATTTTTATAAATTATAATTTTTTTATGATGAGTTACACTACAGCGGGTAAAACCGACAACGATATATAATATACTTTATGTAAGAGTGGTACATAATAAGACTAATGGAATAAACTTGAGTATTTGTAAATTATGTGAATTCTAGTGTATCTTAGGTGTACGTTCACTTGTTGTTGAATTTAAGAGGTTTTATCGTATCATAAAAAGTAGTAAACAGTTGCGTTATATTAGACCGTTAGTCTGCATGAGTGTAAGCACTCTCGTGGCCATAAAAAAGTTTCTTGATTAAATTAAAACACGTAAAATACTACACTTTAAAATTGGCCCAGTGATCACGCTAGTGCTATAACAGAACAAACTTATAAATAATACATATATTATAGCATAATGTACCACTATATATGGCTAAATTAAATTTGTTTTCATAATAAACCCCTCGGGAATATTGTAATGTAAAATTAATTAATTTACTGTAACCGATCAACAATAAATTGCCTGGAAATTTAATAATGAGATCATAAATATTTAAATAATAACTCGATCCGTATACTGGTATAAATACATGATATAATAACACTATATTTTTAGGTTAGGTTTTTACTCTAAAGTATTAAAAACGTATATCCCCTATTTTGTCTGCCTGTCTATTTGTCCTTTAAAAGTTCGTTATGATAACTAATTTTTGATTTTTAAACAAATAATACGAATTGAAGTTTTTTTTTAATTCTAATTTTTTGATTGAATTCGTCAAAAAAACTAAGACTATATAATAATCAAGAATGAATATTTTCCTTACCTCGGGGATTGATAATAATAGATGGATATAATTTATTTACCTTTTATTCTATCACTATTAATAATTATTTTTATAAATGATACTATAATATAAGAATGGAAACCCGGAATTCTAACACGCTCGATGATGTGTATTTTTAACTGCTAGCTTATAATTGTCGAAGCGTTTAGAAGAAAAAATATTTTAATTATTACATTATTATTTAGAATGAAAACTTCACGATATGTTTACGAGAATTATTATTATCGTTATAAAATATAATGTATCAGTATTTTCACGAAATGTACTTTATTATCTACCTATGATTTATATGACAAAACAATTAAATTAGTTAAATGTGTTTGAGATGTTTAAAGTATGAATATTTTAGTAAAAAAAATACACAAAGTCATAATAAAAATGATGTATACATTTAAAAATATTTATCAAATTTTAAAATATTTTAGTTTCATTTTTTATTTTTTTTAATACGCCCCAGAGTATAGTTAATAAATTTACTTTTCTCTTATATATAAATAATAATAAAACACTTAAATCTCGTCTAAAAGTTATATTGTAGAGTATTATATTATATTTTAAAAACATAATTTATTTTTATCTTTCGTCTTAATGTGTGAATATTTTACAAATAATATTATGTATTTGCAAACATGAAAATTAAGAGGAGTTCAAACACAAATTTTCAAATTTATAGAAAACCGTATATCAGAACCAATCTCATAGAGGTAGGTGTTTTATAAAATATTAATTGGTAAAAGTTACAGAGATTTAAAATACTAAATAAAAATGATTTTTGTACATTCCATATTGTACTATATGATAGGAAAAGGGTAAATACCCTATTAGCTCATGTCCGATATAATGTGGTCCTTTAAATATTTTTTATGGGTGATTTAACTCTAAAATAATTTACAATTTTAAAAGTTTAGAAGTCAATTATAAGTTATATTTTTTAATTACTTTTAACTTAACAAGTTACTTTTTACAACAATGTAACATAAACACGAAGAAACATTTTTAATTAAAAAAACGTCATACGTACAATTTTTAAAACATTTATAAAAAATAAAAATCTGACAATATTTAAATATTCAAGTACATTTTAAAAGTAATCAAATTATATTTCCGTGTCAGTACCACCTTTTATTATTGTGTAATCCCAATATTTGTCGATAAAACTATTTTACCAGAAAACATTTTTATCATGCTGTAATCATAATTATGTAACTAAATTTTTACACAATATAGTCAACAAAATTATCTATGTTCTATTTTCCCGATTTTTTCAATAGCATAAATATTAATATTAGGCCCTCTATAGAAATCACCTAAAAAATTATTTTTACAAACATAATAACTTTTAAGATTTTTTACATAAAAAAAAAAATAAATAATGACGATAGAACACAGATAAATTTATTTTCTAGATTGTATAAAATTTGGTTTCTTAATTATGTCTATAGCCTGAGAAAACATTTTACTCGCAAAACAGTTTTTTCTGTAATTATGCACATATAGTGTCCTCTTAAATCAAGATACTTGAGAAAATTAAAAGTTAAAATAAAAGTAATTTTATATGATTATTTTAAAATTTTCAAGTTATATTTTTTTTGTTTTTCCTTATGTTTGAATGTGATAGAAAAATTTTATTTTCTGACCGTATAAATTGATCACCTAATTGCGTTATGATTTCTTATTCATATGGCAAAATTTCGAGAAAAAAAAATCCTCTTATTGAATTTAAACAAATGATTTTTTTTTAGTGAATTAACAATATTAACTTTTGCCTATCTTATAATTTATCAGTTATTTTATTTTTACAAACTTAACTTAAACTTGTTTTAAAAA
The DNA here is from genome assembly GCA_025469235.1 of Pemphigus obesinymphae. Lineage (NCBI taxonomy): Eukaryota > Metazoa > Arthropoda > Insecta > Hemiptera > Aphididae > Pemphigus > Pemphigus obesinymphae. Next base: position 3,460 of record JAIPRL010011934.1, read on the forward strand.
AATAATAATTTTCTCGGTCTGAAATATCAATAATCATATATAAGCAGCATATTAAAAAATAAATTGGGTCAACTGTATTTGTTTGTGAATATAATATTTCAATAACTCATCGCGTGCTTCTCAGATATTGGAGTTTTTAAACGTATGTATATATAGAAATAACAGAACAACGTGTAATTTCAGTTTCTCGGCAAACGCACGCATGTGTCAATATCGCTACCTAGATGACACACTATAATATTATATATATATACATATATTGGTAGTTATATTATTAATATAATAATATATTATTTCTGTCCTTTGAGAAGTACGTTTTTATTGCCAGAAAGTAATCCTATCGATTTAATATATAATATTTATTGTAACTTAACTTAATTCAAAATAAGTCCTTAAATAAAAAATCTATGAGTATATTACATCATTCTTATATATATATTACATACATACATACATACATACATACATACATACATACATACATACATACATACATACATACATACATACATATTATTTGTATTATATATTTGTTTTTCATAAACTATGTAAATGAAGTTGATATATGAATAAGTGCTATTAAATAATTAAATGGAATTTTCGATAAAATTCTTTAAATATTCAAATTATCTTTTACTTTTATCATATTTCATAATAATTATTAATTGATAAAGGATAAATTGTTATTTTATTTTTATTTTTTTTTCAATGCTATTTATAAATAAATACGTTACTACATTTATTGTATAGTTTGTGTCCATATTTCTTTATTTTTAATGCCTATTTAGCAATTTTTAGTAGATAAGTACATACATATTTATTCATTTTTTAGTGCATAAAAATCCGAACCCTGATATTTATTATACAAATATGAAAGATTGATTTTTATTTGGCTTTTTTACACGATTATTTTTGTATAAAATAACGCTGAAAATAAAGCCATAAAATCATAAACAACATAATCATGATACCCAGAAAAAATAATATGACAACCGTTAAAGTTTTCTACTGTATATTTCCATAACTTTTCATTTAAACATTAAAAATTTGATTTAAAAATAAATTAAAACATTTTCATAAATACAAAATTTACTCTTATAAGCATAGATATCTATAATATATAATATGAATACATAAAACGTTGATGAAAATGAAATTAAAAAAAAATGCATGAATACTTATATAAAATTGATGTAATTTAAAATTCTAAAAGAATACATACACTCGGGTATCATAGAGTACCCGAGTGTTCATCTGACACGTGAAAAATCGAATTTTTTATTTTTCATTAGCAATAAAAACACAGATTTTTTGTAATTTAAAATAACAATGCTGAATATGTTAAATTTCTTTTTAAAATTTTTTTTTTTTTTACTATCATTATCAATGTTTATTAATTTTGTAATTACATTTCACATTTTACATTTTACATATTTTATGCATTAAAGGTTAATCAGTTGCAAACAAAACGCAGATAACAGATTAACTGATTAATTGTTTTTTTTAATCAACCTATGACTACATCGTACCAGCTGTATAGTAATTTAAATTCGGAATACGATTCGGCCACGTTATAGGATTATGATCTTTAAAAAATGTCAGCTTTGTATTTATAAAACGACGATAATTATTTTGTCCTTTGAAATGTTTTTTTTATAATTTTTATAATATATATTAATTATTTAAAGGTAAAAATAATTTAAAACTATACCGATACATATATATTTTGACAGTATAAACTATAATCGAATAAACTTTTGCCGGTTTATGCGTTTTGTAGATTCTACGTACACAGTTGTACGATTTTTCGATGATTTAGTACATTGAATATTTCATTAAAAAGTAAAAACGTGTCGACTTTATTACTATGCGAGTTATACGAATTTTGTATGAGCTGTATGAATTTAATTTCGGAAACTTTCTTAATGAGTCTGTAAATATTAGTTGTGGGTAAAGATAATATTTCAATGCGGTGTGAAGTTTTAGACGTACCATCATGTTTTAAATGAAGAAATATACGAAAGTTAATAATATATAATGCAGTTCACTTAAATTAGATCTTTGTATATAAACGGTTTGGTTGATCCTTATTTTACCTTGTATTTGATGAATATGTATATATGGTTATAATGTAAAAACAAACACTTATTATACACATACAGTATAATGGAATTAATATTCGTCCGGTTGTTTTAGTTTTTAAAAAACAGTGAACTATACTATATGATATTTAATATACATGAATATTCTGATTTTTATCATTAAACTTTAAACAAAATGCAATAACATGATTAATAACTGTCACAGATATCATGAAATAAACTAGTTGAAAAATCGTTTATTCTTTCATAATACCCCTTTTTTGTTAACAGATGTTTTTTAAGGCACCTAGGTGGAGGGTTATGAATGCATAAATGCGTATACTTAATAGTTTTAATATAATGTCTACATCATCTCATATTAGTATCGACTAAATATCAGGGCTTGAAACCGAAAAAAAAAATTTCGATTTTGATTACCGGTATTCCATTTTTTCGGTTTCGATTTTAATTTTCAATACCGTTATCCGTCTTTTTCGGTTTTGATTTTGATTTTCAATACCGTTATCCGTTTTTTTCGTTTTCAATTTTGATTTTCAGTACCGTTTTCCATTTTTTTCGGTTTTGATTTTGATTTTCAGTACCGTTTCCATTTTTTTCGGTTTTGATTTCGATTTTTAATACCGTTATCCGTTTTTTCCGTTTTTGGTTTTGATTTCGATTTCGATTTCGATTTAGTAAAGGTTTAAACCGGTATATGATACCGTTTTCGATACCGGTTTCAAGCCCTGCTAAATATGACCATATATATTATAAAATATATGAATATCACTATTAATTTAAAATTACGAGTCACGATATAAATGAATAATGTACGAGTGTACTGGTATATAAATAAAAACATTTCGAGTATTTAATCAAGCGTATTAGAAAAAAAAAACATTAAACACGAATCCGACGATATAGTATAAGAGGATATTACAGTGAAATAAACTATAACCGTCTCTCGGGTCGGAAACGTAAAAATATCCTGTTGTTCGTTAAGCGGGTTCTTGGACTGAAACCGTCCGATAAATTTAAATCGCCAATCGTCAAATTTCTAGAGAGAAACTTTGCGCGTATTATATTATATAATCGGCGATCGTATGAAAATACGTATTATATTTCATATAGAATAATTAACGTTGAAATATTGGGATATGGGGGAAATCAACACGAATTAAATTCTCGTCCGCGGATATAGTTAAGTACAATATTGGGTACGTTGCGATGATTTTACTCGGTAATGAAACACAAAATCCACTGCTCTAACGGTAACGGGAAATTTCCCGTGTCTAACATCGAAAAGGCTACGAAAACGATAAATGTATAATTTACGATTTACAATCGACACTACGCCGCGTGGGCTCCCGCGGTAAGCCTGTGGTCTCCGTTTAGTCCCGTCAAACAAATAATATAGTATTCCAGATTTTCCCATCTCTTTTTATAATAAACGTCTTGCGTTTCGGTAGGGAAAACTTGGCGTCCGGGTCAATGATATATGTCCTCCTCGGGTTCAGTCGTCATCACGACAAATGGGCCGATCCCCGAGCCCTATGCTTCTGTATTACCAAAAGTTCGTTCTTCATCTCGCGTTTATTAAACCGTCGTCGCCGTCGCGATAGCTGTTACCGTGTCCCGCGGATAGCCGACCAAACTCGAAACACTTGGCCCATATTACCGTTACAATATTATTCCGGTTTTGCGAACAATTCGATTCCATTAAATAGCCATGGAAACCTATTCATAGAGATCCGTACGTTGATTAGGTAATATCGAACGATATAATATAATGGTCATATATTATCCATAATTTATCGAGAACGCCGGGGTTAAATATTAATAACATCCGCCGAAGATTATAAATTCGGATCAAATAATATAATATCGCGTATTCGACTAGGATAAAATAGGTATCAATAGTTTTTAAGAAAAAAATAGGCCAACAATTAAACGTAGACATATTATTGTAATTTCAAAACGTTTCGACAATACGCGTATTGTATCCTAACGTTTACCTGTGATACCTGTTTATATTTGTTTCGTTTATTTAATCAAGTCGTACTTGTTTTACACGTGGAATAGATACCCAACGTACAACCGACAATATATATATATAACAGACGAGACAATACCAATTCATTATCAATTAATTTACTATATATTATTGTCATTTAAAGCCACTCCGAGAATAACAATAAAACAATATATTGTATATTTTCGTTTTTCGTTTTAGCACATAATTAAAAATAATTATAAAAAAAATAATCATTTTAAAACCAATTAGCTTCATCGCTCCACTCAGAATCATAAAAGGTACACGAAAAAAATATCATTTATTAAAAATAATTACAGTAATAATAACATATTTTTATTCGTTATAATTTCATATTAATTTAATGCGAGATGCAAAATACGCTTATAATGATAATAATATTCCCGTATAGTTATCGCGTGCAAGGACGTACCGAAATTGCCTATCCAAGACGCCGTCTTGAACTTTTTAACTACAATATAAAAACGAATATTATTTTCGTCGAAACCGTTTTTTTATTATATAATTTTCTGATTGTAAGACGTGCGCAGAGTTTTATTGCGTACACTGCAAAAACTTTGTGTTCAAAAGTGAACAGTGATTTTTCATAACTTTTAAATATACTCCAAGATCCAACTCTTTTTTTTTTTTTTTTAACCAATATTTTTATACATATCTTTCAAAAGTCGAAAAATTCGCATTGCCTATATGTATATTTGTATTCGTTAAAACTTTTTAATAAAAAATAAAATGACAATTTTAACGAAATATATTTATATATTAAAAAAGCATTGCAATGTGGCAAACGGCAGTATATACTATATTGGTACGGATTACGTAGGACGTGTGATTTTCTGACCATAAAAATTATGAAACAAATCTAAACTATCTATTTATCAGTGGTTGGCATAAATTCAGTTTCAGTAAATCATGAACATTTAGTAAAAATAATAATTTGCATATGAGATAATATTATGAGTAAGAATTATATTAATAATACGTATGGTTATTGTTATTATTCTTAATTATTTTCGTCAAATACACAAAAATATAAATAACGTGCCAAATGTCTCTCCTGTTTTATCATAGACAGTGTCCAGACTGGAGTGGTTTTATTACGTGCACGAATTTAATGTACACGTTAATGTATATTTCCAATTAAAAATATTATAAAATTCATTGACGGGTATATATAATTGATGATGCGAGCACGTTATTCGATGTCCACCAAAGAACATATTATTATAGATGATGAAAGGGTGTTAAAATCAATATTGATAATTATTCGTATATTATGACAGACATGATTTTATTGTGAATAAAATTACTTTGATTTGGACATCATTAAAATATTTATGGTAAAAAATGAAATAATACCTATTTCTCTATGCCGGGATTTATAGCCACTCCCACGAGCACTCGTTTGGAATATAATCACGATGGGTATTAATGAAGAGTAATGCTCAATTATTTTGATATAGTTTTAAGAAAATATACCGTATTCACATATAAACGCATAATAGTAACATACTATGCTACAAATTCACATAAATAATATGATTACGAGTAAATTATAAATCGTAGTGTTATCCAGAGTTCTATAGACGTGAGAGCGCACTTTAGGTTCGAAAATTTGTTCCACAATAAATTAAAATCGTTTATGGAAAATATTTCACAATTTCACAATTTTTTTTTTTTAATATTTTCACAATCTTAGCAAATACAACAAACAAATATAGGCAAGTGAAATGATTCACGTCGTATAAATATTTAAATTATACATACAAAGTAAAAAAATAATTTTAATAAAAATAATTGTACACATTTATTTAACCAAGTATTGCTGTAGGAAGAAACGGTATGCAACTTGCTTTTTATTTTAAACTAGGTTGAGTTAAGTAACTTGAAAATAAAAAATAACAAATACTAATAGTTATTTAGCTCATATTGTCATTTGACTGTTTATTTTATGCGATAAATTATTATTTTTTTTTTAAATTGTATTGTCAAATAGCATTATGTTATCATCACGATAAAAAATAAATAAATATAAGATAAGAAAAACAAAATATAATTTAAAATATAGCGAAAAGTATTACTTCGATTGTCAGACACGAGAAATTTAAAAGCAATGACAAATCATTGCTATTTCTATATAAAACGAATAACTATTAATATAAAAAAAAAAAACTTTATAAAAATGTAATTGTTAAAAATGTCATGATGTTACTATAGTACTATATATTATGTCAGTTACATACGAATAACCATATGGCACTTTCATTTGTTATTTTCCTATTTATAAGAATTCTCCGATATAAAAAGTACTTTTCCTTTTTACGCTTAAAAATACTACAATCTAAAACCTACATCTAAAACGTATGGACCAGAACGAATTTTCTATCAAAAAAGCTATTTACTCCAAAATTTCCACTACACTGCTTTTTACCCGAAAATTCGTTTTCAGAAAAATAAAAATAATTATTATAGTTATATAAATACATTCGTCGATCCACTCAAAATCTAAAAATAACAAATATTTTAAAATGATCATTATTCATTATATAAAATGACATTTCTAAGTACCTAACCTAATACTTTATATAAAATAATAACAACCCTTTTAGTTTAAGTTATATTATTGTTGTTTTCTAGTGTAACTCATTAAATTATTATTTATTTTAAAAATATAAAAGTAACTCGTTACTACAGCCTATCTTTGGTTTTAACGTACAAAATCAAAATGAGTTGTTTATATTTTCGTTGATTCACTTGTATAGTCTGTTTATTAGAGAACATCATCAATATATGTACACCGAATAACAAAATTAAACCATTTTTTTATTATTTCATTGTTGAACTTTTACTAGCAGTCCGTTTTGTGTACATAATAGTTTTATTCTCCTAAATGTATATACAATATATATGTGTGTGTATTTAGTTATTCTACCTGCGAAGTTCATTAAACTAAATCAAATACGTTTCACTGTACAGAAACATAAAGTTTCGAGCATGAAATAAACAACGGGTTTAAGCAAACAAGTGTCAAATTAGGTTCTATATATAATAATAATATATATCGATACTCTAAATTACTTTTTATCTTTACGCGCGTTTATTGATAAAACAGTTCAAACGGTCTGATTTTAATGCGTACGTTGCAATAAAAACAAGTTGAGTGTTACGATAAAATTGTAATAACGTTATTATTAGGAAAATAAATCGATTTTTGTCCTATAAAACTTTATTTTTTTATTTTTTACATTATATTCAGCGTCGGGTTATTCAATATAATATATAATATATATATATATAGAGAGAGAGTCGGAATTCTCATTTAATATTCTTACTTATGGTCTTATATAGGTATTAAACTTATTATTTATAGGTATAATAGATACATGCACATAATACGTTATATATTTATTTAATGTATTAAATTTGTATTTGTATTTATTTTATGTATTTATTGTATTTAATATATTTATTTTGTTACTTTAATGTTATAAAAATATAATGATATATATATATTATATATATATGTTCTAAAATAATTAATGAAAATAACAATGGAAAACTTCGCGCTCTTGTACTCACTAGATTGTATTAATTTAACGCAACGCTACGGAACATTGCGTGTCTGAATATTTCCATTAAATATTTCTAATTCGTTGGAAATACCGTTTTTTTTTTTTTTTTTTTTTTAATCGCTGCGATGTCAATTATTAAATGATTTACACGAATTAACGAAAAAAAAAAAAAATTCATGTTCGAAAAATTATAAAACTTATCCTCTTTAGAAATTTTACAACCCTTTTGGGGTCCGTGAAAGGGGTGGTGAACCTGACCAAATTTAACATAAATTATTTACTTATGGAGACGAACGTAATGAGAGTGGATGCGAAATCAAAAATATTAATATCTTTATTATTGGTTACTAACCAAGAAAACCCACTCGTATATATTTTATAAATATATCGGAATAACACGATGTGAACGAAAAAAAAATTACGGATAATCACGATTTCTGACTAACAAAAGCGTCGTACCTTTAATATTATAACAGTGTGGACGTCATAATATATAATAGTGCGACCGGATGGGATAAGACACGGTGTATAAGCCGCATTTCGGTTACGGTAAAATATATAAACGACCACATAATACGAACGGGATGGAATTGGGATGGTAATATAAACAGTGGTACACCACGCAGTTTATACAACGTTTTTGATTCCGTCTCCTCGCCGACGTCTAGACGTTATATTATTATAAAAAATACTGTGATAATATCGTAAGGGACGATATCGTTAAGTCAGGTTCGGGAGCAAAATACAACCGCGCAAAATACAAACTACAACCACCATGCATTCGATATTTATTCACGAGCATCATCGTTTGTCAATTACTGTAATCGAACGATCATTGAATATTTTTTTATATTTCATTCGTACAAAATTTAAAACAACATTATGTAAATTAATAATTCGTCTATGACGGTAATATGCACATTGGAGTCGTACGCTTTTTGTTTACCAATTTACTGCGGCCACGGATCTATTGTAGTTTACAGTTATAACGAGAACCCGAATTTATATTCAAATTCATATCATTGTACAGTGAATAATCGATTTGAAGTAATTCTGATGACGTTTCATAAGTTACAGATTCCAACGGTGAATTTTAATTTTCCATATTTTTACATACTTCCGTCAAAATCCCTAAGTTGCATATTTTTGGATAATTGAATAAAATATGCTCAATTTTATAAATATTTAAAGGATTAGATAAAATTTATATCTGAAAACTATAGAGTGATAAAATTTTTTACAATAATTTTATAGAAAAGTACATTTTAGAATTTTTTTTTTTTTTTTTTAATTCTGAGCGTAGCGAGGAAGCTTATGGTTTTACAATGATATTTATTTATTTATTTATTTATTTTTTTTTTTTAGTTTTCTGTAAACACTTTTTCTACCAGAAGGAGAGCTCCGATCTTTACACTCATAACCGGGTCCGGTAGCAAATTGCATCTAGTTGGTACTTTTGAGAGGTCATTTTTCGATTTTCATAATAGTTTTTTAATGCGTAAGCAAAAAACTACCAAAAAATTACGAAAAATACAATTTTGTAAAATCGAGAATTTTAATTTCGTCGTA
>JAIPRL010011935.1:0-12729 GCA_025469235.1 Pemphigus obesinymphae
AAAATATAACGTCATTCAATATATTTCAATATTAACATTAATAGGTACCTATTATAGTACCTATCCAAATATTATACTACCTATTCAATATCTTAACATTTCAATATTAACATCTATAATACTTTAAATTTCTTAAACCCTTTAATTCAACATTCAATTTAAAAACACCCATTACTACTAATTATCCCTCGTTATTTTTGAATTATAACATTATTAACATATCACATTGTATTACTCCTATTTTATGTTCGTATAAGCTCTTAACCATTCTTATAACCATGTATATAACTCGGACCCTTTTTAAAATGATAAAAATCTTTATTCATTTAACATTATTGAAGGTTTTTTCTAGATCAACAAATTAATATTTAATGAACGCGCAAGGAAATATAATAGAAATTTCACACGTTCATCAAAATCTATTGTAGATATTTTCTCTTAATTCCAAAAATAATGGTTATAGAACTTTCTGAACATTTTCACTGAGTATTTATTATATTAATTAATATTATTAATTAAATTTAATATTATTAAATATCATACATGTCATTTCAAATTTTAACCGTCAATATATTGAATACTATATAATATTAAAATGTACATATATATAAGACGAATATCGTTTATACGTTGGTATTGGACCAGATCACACACAAGTGGCCCTAACCTAACACTGCTATGACTCGATAGAATTCGAAAAACATCAAGCTTGCTATTTTATAAAGACTATTTGATAATATAAAATGAAAAAAATCCTATTAAATAGAAAAGACAAATGATTTTTTTTTTCATTGATATATATATATTTTTTTATAGCAGGGGTACTTGCATAGGGGAATCAGCGGGTGCCAATGCACCCACTGAAATATATTTAAATCCAGTTTTAGGTGTTAAAAAAAATCCTTATTTTATCTTACATTGGTAAAGTTTAATATGTTATTTCAAATGTATCCCTTTAGATATTATGAAATTTGAGAAATAAAATGACTAAAGTACTTATAACATACCTATGATCCATATAATATTGTTGTCATTCGTTAAAAGTCCTTGAATACAAACAATAAAACGATTCTAATAATGTCTGAGTAGTTAGATGAAATATGTGAAAAATCTCATAATATATATATATATATATATATATTTTTTTTTTTGTCGAATCGGTATATCCTGTATCCTAATATATCCTTAAAATAAACACTTGAGTTCAATTCATTGGTCGTTAAAAACTTAAAAATCATTTAATTTGATTATTATTAAATTAAAAAATAATGTTAATCTGAATATTTTGAAAACATCTTATTATTCAAACTATTTAAATAAGTATATAAGATTATTATTTTGTGTAAGTTTTTTCAAAGTTAAAATCAATAATTTTAATTCGATATTTAATAATTGGTGGATGAGGTTGAAATTTGCACTCACTGAGCACATTTTCTGCGGGCTCCCTTGATCGAAGTGTAATGTTTCTTTCTAATATGTTTTTACTTCAATATTTTATGATTAATGGAATATGATACCACTAGCTATTCTCATATTAAAATAATATATATGGAATTACCATGAGTATAATTTATAAATTATGCGTTGAAAAAAAAACAAAAATAACCCTGATTTTTGGAGTAAAAATATAACATATTCAATATAAAAACAATGACATTCAAGAGCAGTATTACATACTCCTCTCAATCGTGTAAAAATTATTAATTATCGTATTTTTTTTGTAAAATTAGGATAGCATTTATATCAAAGGCGTGTTCAAACCATATTCCCGTCTATCTATAAAAGTTTATGATATATACTCTATGAATAATTAAAGAAAAATTACAACTTTATTTTCATTCTTGAATTTCTTCTTAATATTTTATAATATAATATAGGTTTTAAATATTGTTGTAGGTATGTTTAATGTCTATCAAAGCGAAAAAAAAATGTTTTAACTTAAAATGGTATCGCATAATTATAACATTATAGCATAATTTTAAACTGTTGAATTTAGTCATAGCCCAAAGTTCGTGAACAATTATTATAAATCTAGAGATGTCCTTATTTTATCGAATTTAATCAATAAAACATAAAAAAATATGAAGTCAATCATAAATATGGATATATTAAACATCAGTTATAGCGTATTCTTGAATGCAATTTGTAAACATTAAAGTATATTTTGAAACGGTTAGTTTATTCCGGAATGCAATTTGTTGAAACTAGGTAAAGAAAATTTATTTGAAGAATACATTAATTATTAGTTATCAATAATCAATCGTATGATCAATTCTTCATAATATTACTAAATATTTTAAATTAAAATAATATTGATGTTTTGTGGTTTTGTCTATACATATTTTACTTAATAAATTATATTGTTCCTAAAATATTTTATTGAATTTTCTGCAATTAATCTTAACCATTTATTCTTATACCTACTTCAATTTCTTTTCTTACCTTATTTACACATCATATCTTATATATATATACATACATATATACTCTTTTCCTAATTATTGCTTCTTTCTGGCTATATCACATTGGACTACTCCTAGTTATTTATTTAATATTTTCTATATTTGTTTAGAAATTTCCAAAGTTGATTGAAAATAATAAAAAATAATATAATAAAATAATTTTATAATATATTATTAATTAAAATGTGTTCTATTTATTGCACTATTGTGAACATTTACTAGGTGAGGCTGAGCCTCACCTGCTTTATCCCGCGAGCCACCACTGACGTCATTACTCGTATTTACGTAGGGCTCTAGGAACATATAATTGTATCTTGCTCCGGCGTATCCCCACCATACCGTCTATATATACCCCATTTTTAGATGTTTTTATTTGTATATTTTATTATAATAATAGAATCTGTCATCAACAACCAATCAAATTATTATCATAACGGACCGGAATCAAGAACTGATACCGGGCCGTTATAATTTTTATTATTCAAACTGATTTTTAGGCATACCTTGTATTTTTTTTTTTAACTAATTATTTGAGTTACACAGTTAGGAAAGTCCATTCCGCAAATTAGTTACTGGTATATTATTATGATTCTTTATTTTATTACTAGGAAGATAGTATTATTAGTTTTATTGATATAATATTTCAGTACATTAAGAAACCTTAAAATTGTTTATTAATTGTAAACAAATTAATATAATTTATTTCTATACATTAGTATAATAATATATGAAATTATGATTTGTTGTATAAAATACGTTTAGAAAACGAAAATTTAGAACGTTTGTAGAGTGGATTTTCCAAATTTGTTGTACAACTGTACTATCTAAATATAATTTAGAGGTACAGTTAATTGCAATTATATTGATTAATTTAGATTGTAACACTTACTATTATACTTATAGACCTCTAAACATAAGTATATGACAATATTATTATTCTAATGTATACATTTACAAATAAATTTACACATATATAAAAATATCAGATCATCAACGTGAAAGATATGAAGACTTACATCAACCATATACCCGATGAGAAAATCGCTGTATTTATACCGTCGAATCAACAGACGTTCATCAATCAGTTTAAGTCTTTCTCGCTGAATCAGTTGCCCGAGAAATCGCTGTTAAAACTAGAATCATAATTAGCGCAATTCGATTATTCACCACCATCTCCACCGAAATCTAGTTACCCGACGGAAAATGGACTAACTGACGCTCAACCTATGGTAAAATATTTAAAAACTTTATTTAATAATTCGAGGTGTAATTTATAATATAATTTTTTTAGTTAACCGACCCACCAACATATTCATTAATGTTGCCGACGTATTTACCAATGCCGCCGATGAGTTCTCCAACACGGGACGAAAATGATGGTCCGTCATTTTATGATCTTATACATATGCCACCACCTCCGTCACCACCCACCAACTTCACAGATTACTATCCCAGTAAATCGAGCAGTAATAAACGGAAAATATTTCATGATATGTTATGTGATAATAATTAATAAATATTATATGTAAAATAAAAATACAAAATTTATTACTTTAAAAAAAAACTTTTATTTATTTCAAAAATATACAATATAAAATTCACAATAAGGTAATACATATAGTTATACAATTATTTACAATTTTCTAACATCTCTGTTAAACGAATTATAAGTTATAATTTGGTCGTGTAAAATTAGATAATATGCAACTGTTTTTCCAGGTATTGATTGAGTAGTTTCAAATTCTATCCGCATATCAACGGTAGACGATTTAACATTGTCGTTCTGACGTAATGAATCGACGACAATAACTGGTGAAATTTGTTTGAAAAATATGTTTTGATAGTAGAGGTGAACAATGGTCTCGATCGTAGTATGATTTTTGAAAATCTGCATACGACTTGTACAACACGGCTGTTAATTTATCTGTAAAATCGGCTTGGAAATCCTCGTAGGGGAACACTTCAAAATTCAAATGTACTTTCAGGTTTTTCAGGTTACAGCTATCAAATCTTCCAGACTGTTTAAGTAAGTTATTTTTTCGATCAGTTTGAAAACCTATTATTGCAAATTTGGGTTTTTCTAATAAACTGCTAGATTTAACTGTCCACGAATGAGATGTATTTGTAGGTAGAGCTGGATATTCACAAAGATCCCATTTTCTAAACGCACACGAAAGCGGTTTTTTCGAGTCCAACACTTTAAGTAATTTAAATTTTTCTCTGTCGTTAACTTTAACAATAGGCATTTTCCATAAAATTTTATTCTGCGTAATCGTTACTTTTTTATTTTTCGCTTTGTTTTCGGCAGTTGAACTACCGCTCACGTATAACGCGTCAAAATCGGTCGAGGACCGGTTTAAAATTAGTTGTTTGTTGCAATTGAGTAATATTTTTTTATAGTCTTCACAAAATCCGAATAAATGTTTTAACGGTATACAACCGCTAAACTTATCATTTACGACAAAACTGCTATTTTCTTCAGTACTCAAATCGGTATCCCAACCCGCATTCTGTAGAACATGTAAATCGTTTGATGTATACGAACAACAACTTTTTAAAGTCGATGTTATCCAGCGGTACTTAAATTTTTGTATTTCTATACCATTTATTTCATATCTCATTTCAAAAAAAAGAAATGCTAGTCCGTTGTTTGTGAAATCAAAAGCACCTGCTCCTGCTTCAGTAGGTTTATTCAGTTTTCCCTCGATATAAATATAGCTTTCGCATGGTAGAGTATACGCGTTCATATTTTTAATAGATATTCTAATCTCGTTATTATTTGATAAAGAGTTGTTTGAATATGATTGGAACGAGTGATATTGTAATTGAGTTATTTTCAATCGTCTTCATACCCACGTCTAAGTACATATCGTCCATGTTGAAAGTACTTTCAGCGAACGTAGAAATGTTATATTATTTTTTGAGAGTTTCGTGTACGGGATACGTGTTGACTTGATGACTTTCGGTGTTCTACTGTATGTTTTACTCGTTGCAACTTTATTTATATTATTAAATTTAAGACCCATAGCCGTGCCTTATTTGCAAACGTATTGTAATCGGCTGCTCACGTAAATTAATTAAATTATCGTTTTGATTTTTTAAAACTATCTCAACTTTGCTTACGGAAGTTGAATTTAATGAGTAAAAAACCGGGTGTCTTGGTACCTCTATAATTTTATATCCTGGTGGTACAGCGGGATAAAATTCGTGTATAGTCTGACTTGGAGTTCCGTCGTTGAATGAACCAAAAATTAAATTACACTTTATTTTTATACAATTTACTTTCATTATATTGGCTATTTTTTTTGATACATGTACTGTCTCCTCAGTGTATATTTCATTTTTAAACTCTAATAAGTTAGAAATATTATTCTCTACGGTGAAATTGACGTCATTACTGCAGTTCATTTTACATTTTAATGTATTACTGTCGGCTTTTAATTAGAATTAGCTAACAGAATCGGTTAATAAACTTTGTATAGTAGTCTCTAAAATACTTAATTCATATGTTCCAGTGGGGATTGTTATTTTTACAAAATTTAGATCGAAAGCAACACGAAAGCCTATAGTATTACAGCCAGGTTCTATGTTTGGTATAGAATTATTTGTCTGCAGACTCAATAGACATAACTGTGTGGTTTCATCGACTTTTAACGGAGGAAAAATATCGCACGATAGTTCACTCGAGTTTCCATTTAATGTTATCGTGTACATGTTAAAAATTTCAAACACAAATGACCGCAATTTCTTGTATTATATTTCTGATGTCTAGAATAATTATATTCTATGATGTAACCGTTAAAATATTTTTGAAGTTCTAATGGTGGTGTTAAATTACCAAAACTATCATAGTAATTTACTTTTTTTCCAATTTTTCTATACGCAAACCAATGAGTACCTGCACTATTTTCAGTATCCAAGTTGACTATTGCTAATTCTTTAAACTTCGGACGACGAGGTAACCTATCTCTCGTAAATACACTGATAAAGTGAGGAATGTTTAACACGCGAGCGTATTTTATAACCTCATAATCGTACAGCGCTCTATTGGGTAACGTGGAAATTAATTTTTTAACGTTTTCTGAGTTTTCTTCGATTTCACCGCTCCGTCTTCTTTATACGGAGCAATGTATAGGTCTTTACCTTTTTGAATTTTATAAGATCCGCCTTTATACGACGCAAGATATAACCCGTTACCCAAATGTGAAGGTTTGGTTCTATTAAATTCTTTAATAGTCTTTACTACACTTGCTATACCACCCGTCAATGAATCGAGCGCCGACAGTTCAGCAAATATCCGTATCAGAGGTAGCATACCACCCGTTTTAGGTATAGGAATAAATCTAGGTAGACGAGTTTTCTTGTTATTTTTACGAAATATCTTTTTAGCAGCCCAAACACATTTCTTGGACAAATTTGTCATATTTTGTTCACTCATATTATTCTTCAGTACGTTTTTAGCGGCTTTCACCGCTGCTTTACACCCACAACCTGCATCTATTTTACGCTTGACCTTCATCGCGTTAGTCACTCCCCAAGCCGTAGACTTTTTTTTTATAGTTCGAGTCTGAAGCTTTAAACCTCTCCCAAGCTCAATTTTCCAATATATGATCTGCCTCGTTACGATCTGCTAACGAGCTGTTGCGATCGTAGGCGATATCGTGTTCTTTACACGCCGAGTCCAAGCGGTTAATACCTTTGTCACCGCGAGCTAATCGTTTTTTCAAATTTGTTCCCGGTCCACAGTATTGATAACCAGGTAAATGAAGTTCGAACGGTAGTTTATTTATAACAGTGTTAATAAGACCACAACCTTTAATCGGCTATCGGCTTTCTCCTTTGAACGCGAGACATCGTGTGACGCAAATGTATACATTACCGCGATATTTATATCAAAATGAAATTTATCGAGCAAGAACAGAAACTTATAGTTTGTAACATCGATACTCCCAATACAGAAAAATCTAGACACGGAACGCTTTTTCCAAATACCGTTAGATCGTTAATCTTAGGTAGTTCAGGCTGTGGAAAAACAAATTTAATATATTCCATGCTTGTAAATAAAAACGGTTTACGATTTGAAAACGTGTATATATATTCTAAAACTTTAGAACAACCTAAATATCAATTACTAAAACGTATTATTAATGACATCGAGGGTGTTAACATATTCACATTTTTCGACAATAACACAGTTATTTCACCTGAAAAAGTTTTACCAAACTCTGTGTTTATCATGGACGACGTCATCGGAGAACACCAGAGTATAATAAGGAAATATTTTTCTCGAGGAAGATATAATAAAGTAGATATATTTTATTTGGCACAGAGTTATTCAAAAGTACCTAAACAATTAATACGTGATAATGCAAATTTAATCGTCGTGTTCAAACAAGACGAGACTAACTTGAAACATGTATATAATGAGCACTGTTTCGGTTATATGACTTGCATAGAGTTTAAACATTTCTGTGTAACGTGTGGGAATCGAGATTGGTTTTCGTTTGTTGTTATATGTAAGGACAGCGAACGTGATAAAGGACGGTATCATCTAGGATTTGACACATTTGTTGTTATATAAACATCACTTATATACATATACAAATCATTATCAGTTTAAACATGGATGAGTGTAGTTCAGTGTTGGACGAAATTGTTAAAGCTAAAGAAAATATTAAACGTAAATATAATGTATTGAAAAGCGGCGAGGCTATTGCAATCTTTAGTCGAACATACATTAAAACCTATTATAGACTCGTTGATTAAAATATCAAAGAAAAAACCAGAAAAATATAATACGTTTGTACCGAAAATTGAAAAAGAATATTATGATGAACCGATAACTGAAGATTCGATTATTGAAAATAGTTTTAACATTGAACAAAATAACCAATCTATATTTAATCATTGGTTCCAATCTAACGCTAGAGATAAAATATACGGTCCGAGTAAAATTAACGATCTCGGTCATAAATTTGGGATTAAAAAAATCGAATTTGATGAAAATGCATTAACTATTGAAGAGAATTCATATTCACTAACACCAGGACTTGAACAGTTAATATTTTCAAAAAAATCTTGAATTATATAAACCTCAAGATCTGATATCATACAAACAGATTTTAATTAAGACTTCAGCACATTTAACTGCGGACGGTACGAGAATTAGAAAGGGTGGTACCAAGTATGAAACTATCATTGGAAAATTATTCCCCTCTGGAGAGGGTATGAAATATGGTGGTTTAAAATTACAAACAAATAATCTAATATACTGGGACAATCCGAATGAACTCGTTGATAGATTACGACTATTATTAGCATCTCAAGCCGCAGGTAATACATCCATTACCAACGAGATATTATCAATTTTCGAAGAGTTATACGAAGCAAGTATAATAAAGAGGATTTCCAATGTTTAAACGGGGGATAGCGTTAGAACTGCATAAGCCGTCGAGAAAAAATTATATTAGACGAGTAGTCAATGTTTATGGTAAAAAACGATTTATGGCAAGCGGATTTGGTTGAAATGATATCATACGCGAGAAAAAATAAAGGTTACTAATATATTCTATATGTTATAGACTGTTTTACGAAATTTGCATGGGCCATACCCATCAAATCTAAAACTGCTGTTGAAGTCTCCAATGCAATGGGTAAAATATTAATTTATTGCTCGCGTAAATTATTACAACTTGACAATGGAAAATAATTTTATAATATAATATTTGACACATTAATGGCAAAGTATGGAATAAAAAAATATTCTACGTAGACCACTACAAAAGTGTGTATAATCGAGCGGTTTAACCGAACATTAAAAACTAATATGTATAGAAAATTTACTGCTCGTGGTTCTCGAGATTGGGTTTCTATATTACCCATGTTAATAAACAATTATAACAACTCAAGACACAGAACAATCGGAATGACACCAATACAGGCTGATGAAAATCCATCTACAATCGTATTGAAACAGCGTAATATCCCAAAAATGAAAACTAAATTTAGTATGGATGATAAAGTTAGAATAAGTACACATAAAGGTGTATTTACCAGAGGATATCTACCAAATTGGTCGACAGAAGTGTTTAATATAACTAAAGTAAATAAAACGGTACCCCCTACTTATCAACTACAGGATTATACCGGAATATCTATAGCCGGGTGTTTACCCGGAAGAAATTAATAAGAATAAATTACCAAACGATTATTTAATTGAAAAAATAATAAGTAAAAATGGAAATAAAGTATTAGTCAAGTGGTTAGGATTTAACGACTCTCATAATAGTCTTATAAAAGAGAGTGATATCAAAAAATAGATTTAGTTATATTTCAATCATGAACGTGTTTGGTGGTTCGTTGCTTGGGGATACAAACAAAGATATTGTTAATCTGGAAATAGCTAACAAAAAAATGAAAAACGAACTAAGTTCACTTATTCAAACAATGAATGATAGTAAAGATAGTATTAAAGCATTAGAAGAATCCAACAAAACAATTATAAATGAGCAAGGTACAGAAAATCGTGAAGTGGCTGCTCTTATGACCCGTATTAAGGTGTTGGAAGAAATAATAAAAACATTAAGTAATATATATACAAAAGTAGAAGACACCTCAGAATTCAAAATTAAATTCGATATTATTCGAAATTCTGTAAATTATACTGAAAAGTATCTTGCTGAAGTTACAACTCTTTTACGTACAAGAGATGCTGATTATTTTAAAATCAATATTGAAGTAATCGCCGAAGAAGAAGGACGTGTATAACATTATGTCGTCAGCTATATTAGATATTCAATGCGTTCTCGGGACAAGGACCGAATACCTTGTAAAACTGTAAAAGAAATGTCAGTTATCGATACTGAGACTTAGGCTACACAACACTGGATTTTCAAACACTGTGATAACAAACAAGACGGTTTGACTAGAAGAACGAATAAATGGCTGGAACATCATCATCACGGTCTATCAGTACAATATGGAGACGTGGAATACGAAGAATTGAGTAGAATTTTAAATTCATTGAAATTTGAATACATATACGTTAATTAATTGTAAGGCGAACAGAAACAAAAACTAATCGCAGAATTTATTCCACAAACCACCGTTATCAACATTGAAGATATGGGCTGTCCTCGATTGAATCAACTATGTATCAAAGATAATTTGGCTTGCTGTATTTTTCATATGGGTTTAAATCCTAAACAATGTACATTCTATAAAATGTTTGCATTAAGAAAATGGTTTCTTAACAATACTTAGTTAATATATGTACATATTTTTGTTTCCTGAATAAAAATATTTCATGTTATAATAATCCTGTTTTATTTATTATATACATCATACAAAAATATTTACAAGATAAAAATAATAATATAAGTACATGAATATTTACAAGCTATACATGCAAATGTACAACAGAATTATTATATAATAATATTTTAAAAAATCTTTATCGGTTGCCTGAAACATACATGTTAATATATATATATATATAAAAGAAACGAATAATAAAACCTAGAGAATAACTTAACCTATAGCACAATATTTACTATTATATACAATACAATATATTTTATAAGTGATAATAACAATATTTACAGTTTAATTACAACGCAAATTTACAATAATCTACAACCCCCAATCCAATTCATCAGTTCCGTATCCGTCTACTAGTTCAGCCACCATTATTTCACTGAAACAAAATATAAAAATTAGTATCATAGATTTAAAATAGTATTTTAAATTTTAACTTACTCAATCTTATAGTGCTAGTGTGCCAACGTATGCACTTGATCCTCTAGTACATATCGTTTATCGTCATTGCTGTTATATGTAAGTTTTTTCGAGTTGATGGTCATCATATGGTGCTTGAAAGACCAAATAGATACGTTTTCGGTGTACCGCTCTAAATCATCATCTCCAAACAGACACCTCATATGATCTTCTAAAGTCATGTAGTTTTTAACTACATGCCGTCGGATCCCTTTAGCCTTGATCTTTTCTTCTCCTTCGATGGTATATGCATATGACTTTGCTCGTAGTGCAACAAACTCCCTCATAGTCTCCCCGTTTTTATACTCCATACAATATTTTTTGAAGTTCCTAATTCAGGATATTCGTACGTTTCAAATGTTCGGAAAGGAATAAATAGACTTTTTTCTTTTTCTAAAAGTTTCATTAATTTTAATTTTTCCGTGTCATCTACACTAATATGTGGGACTTTCCAAACTATTTGGTTAATAGTAACTATTCCAGAAGTTGCAGAATTAGCTGTTTTAACTAAAAGAGAGTTCTTGTCACTATTACATCTTGTTAAAATTAATTCCAATCGAGAGTTAACTAAAATTTTTTTTAAATCTTCAAAAAATCCCAACCAATGTTTTAGAGGTATACGTACACTAAATTCACTTGTTGTATTTGTAACAGCTGAACCTGATTGTATATGCCAGCCTGCATTTAAATAACAATAGTTATCCGGTGTACATGACAAATACCCTTTGAGCGAGCTAGTTACACCAAGGAGACAGGTACTATCTACTTCAACACCGTTTATTTCCAGTCGTATTTGTTCAAAAAGAAACGATAACCCATTATTACAGAATTTAACTTTTTCTGCATCTTCTACTTTTCCTTCAATAAAAAGAAAATGTTCATGTGGTAATGGATACACATCTGTTTGTTGAACTGAAATACGTATTTCATCATTATTGGTAAATGTTTTTGTATACGGAACATATGGATGATATACAATTTTAATTATTTTTTAATCCATTGAGAAATTAGAATCAATATCTAAAATATCCCTCTCGGAAATTTTTTGTTAATTGATATCCTAAGTTTTTTAGAATTTTTTTACTTTTAGTCGTTAATTTATGAATTTTATCTGATGCTGATAGATGTAAATCTGTTTTACTATTAGTGTACGGGCCAGATGCGTAAAATAATATTACGCGCGTCTGGACACCAAATTACTTCGTGCGAATTTATTTGCCGTTCGGGCTTATGTTTGTTTGTATATACGTATGTGTATTTGTATGTATATGTGTGCTAATAAACTAAAGAATAGGTAGGTTATTAAAAAAGATGGTAACTAACATTGGTAGGTAATAAATGTTGCTGTATTACTGGTACAGGTAGACAGGGCCGCAGCTACACATTTTTCCAGGGGTGGCAACCTCTAATTGTGCCGCCCCCCCTTCCATAACTTAACACCTGCAAATTGAAAATAATTTTTAGCCCTACTCCTAAATCAGCTTTTGAAAAA
>JAIPRL010011936.1:0-10016 GCA_025469235.1 Pemphigus obesinymphae
CAATTCCAATGTCTATAAAAACAACAAAAAGAATATTTCTGTTGATAATTGAGTTGAGCTTTATAAATATTTGGTAGGTAATATTACCAGTTTCACCATATGGAATGACTGGTGCAGTATTAATATATGGTGTTTGTGGAACATTTTGTATGCTTGATGGAGGTATATTAAAACCAGTGTCTAAATATAATAAATAGGTACATCAAATAAAATTGAAATTAACAAATTAATTTCTAAAATAATCACCATTATCACTATCATCACTTATGTCAGCCACAGAATTCACACTTCTAAATACATGATTTTTACTCTTTTTTGGTTTTGAGATTGTTTCAATATCTGTTTCAGTGGCAGATTCTCAACACTAATCTGTTGATGCCAGGCTTTGTTAAAATTATCTGTAAAATGAATTAAACAAATAAACGTATTTTAATTAGCAAAAATTTAATAAGTATTTTAGTTTATATTTATGATTATCATATTTATAAAAGTTTCATACATAAATATGTGTTATACATTATAGTATATATTAGTACTATACATGTATAAAACATATAAAACTAAAAATAACTTCAGTCAAACAAAAAAAAAAATTTAAATAACTAACTGCCATTAATGTATTTCAAATATTAAAAGTTAATAGGTGTGAGTTTTTTTTTTTATTAACATACCATTGGAAACTACCTTTTAATATTTAACATTAATTGTTACAATTTTGAAGTAGGTAACTAGGTAAAAAAAAAATAGGTAGGTACATTGCAAACCTATATTCAATATACTATCTATATATATATAACATTTTTGAGTAACTTTTTTCTAACTTTGTTGGTATTTTTAATTGACCAAATTTTAATCTAGCTTATATTATGTAACTATATAATTTTTTCTTAATATTCTAATATAACTAGTTATAAATTGTCACTAATTTGCCCAGACTTTGATATCACCCCAGGACCGGGTCAACTTGCTATTCACTACTGCAACATCACATACCTACCTATTCGAAAAGTTCAATATATACCTAAATTATTAAGTTTTTACTAAATAATTGTATCGAATTAAAGTAAGTGTAGTTTTATCATGGAAATAATATTATATCTTAATGTTTTTGCTAAGTATTTTATACATAGAAACAAAAGACTGTTATATTTTTATCTATTTAAATATTTAAAATACCTAATAATATTGTGATAGCTTTTTTTAAGTTTGTTAAGTATTATTTACATTTTAACAACTAACAAGTAACAAAAGACTATTAGATTTAATATATTACAAATTAAAAATTATTATATATTTTATTTTTTTATTATACCTACATATGCATAGAAACAAGGAACAACTAAGATAAAACGATTATTTTGTTATTTTTAAGTTTTCGTTGTTTAATTAAATAAAATATAATCATAAATTAAAAATACATTTAGAAAACATGTTAGAAAACATTTAAACACTTATAAAATAGAAAATGAACTGATTGCACAGCCGCCTATGTTTTACGTACAAAAGTTGATTGATATACATAATCTTACATAGTCTTACAATAGTATTTTAGAATTTTTTTTTTTTTTAATCTCAAGTAAATATATATTATCTTGTTATTGTACCTATAATATGAATTATTTATTTAATTAATAATTTCGTAAAATTGAGTTTACGTGTCACTCCCGCAAGTGGCTGCTGCACCACATTACGGACAAAATCCAAATTTTACGAAATTTACTCCAAGTTTTAAATATTATAAATAAACTAGAGAGTATATCAAAATTATAATCACACCAGTGCCTTAAGCTCATAAATATACTTGTTTACATAATAAAAAAAACGGAAAATACTACCTTTAGGGATTGAAATCGTAGGTACTTTTTGGACACTTTTACACGTAAAACATATGCAGTCTTTCAGACTTCCGTCTCTACGACGTTCCACGCAAATGTCCAAACGCTTGTATCTCATTGAATAATTATTAAAATTCAACCGCGAGACCCACACTATATTTCTCACAATATAACGTACCTACTTTAAATTTAAGCAAACTTGTTCTTAGCGCTTTGTGTTCTTTTATAAGTAATTTAATTTAGTCTAGATACGTTCCTCTCACTTTCACAGCATATTAATATATTAAAGTACCTACGTACATACCTATTGAACACGTTCAATACATTTATTATATTTATTTTTATTACATTAAACTGCAAATTGCAATTACAGTCACACCAACTACAAACTTACACGTATTTTAACAGTAAATAATATATTATTATATTACTTACAGAAACGTAGGTAATATTATTTAATTCAAAAATAAACAGGTAACAAATATCTATGTATAGGTACCTACTTTTAATGTATTTGACCTATGTATTTGAATGAAACTTACCTTTTTATTGTTCTCTGCCATGTTATAAAAATCGTAGAAATATCGAATTGCAGAATTATTATAAAAACTACAATATTCACTACTCACTAGGTACTAAATCACCGAACGTCAACTGGCGTGTGAAAATGAAAAATAATATTATAACGCGCGGTGGAAAAATAATACGTTATAATATGCGCGGGCTCGTCACCAATTTTATTATCGTACGTGCCGCTCGTAGGATTTCGTATTGTGACCGGATTTCCCCGAAAACTGAAAAACAACCACGGACGTGCCGGTACCATATACATATACCATATACCATATACCGGTTATATAAATAACCACCGGACAGCGATTATTTTATAATGTTCCATCGAGTAATATCCCCTTCACGTTCCAATTTAACCTAATATTAATTACATTTAGAACGACGCGCAAAAACGCTCGGGAGACATATACGTATTGTGCACGTTCCAAAGGAACGTTGAATAAAAAACACGACAACAACAGCCCCGCGGTGTTGGCAACGTAAAATGTTTAGTGGGTACCAGCAGCTGTCTATCGTAAAGTATTCGAATAAAAAAAGTATTTGAATAGTTTTTTTCGTATTTTTTATTCTGTAGAAAAAAAAAAAAAATAGGTACTTTATATTCTAAACTAGGAAAGTAGTTTTAAATTTTTATAACAAAACAATTTCCACGCGTTTTCTGCGACGTATCGGTGTCGAGTTTGGGAGGTTCGCCTATGCCGCGGCTATATACTATATATTATAACATAATAATTTGTCTTCAAACTGCAGCTGCACACTTTGATTTTCAAAATCCAAAATTTGTGTCAGCAATCAGCGAATGGGAAGGTGTGTAGATACTATATGTATATATTGTTGTTTTTAGAGCCTGTCATAAGAATAACTATATGCGTATATATATATATATATATATAGCGACTATTACTCCAAAATACAAAAATAAAATTTTTTTTTTTTTTTTTAAAATACTAGAACATTCTTACTATACAGTTATAAGAATAAATATATGTTACTTTGGAAACACAATTATATGAGCATTTCAGGAATTTCTCAATTTAATTACTTTTAAACGTTGGAAAAAGGACAAGCTGCCGTATAGGTGTATACATATACCTATATATAAATACAATAAAAAATTAACGACGGCCTATTAATTGCACATTACGCTTGAACGGACAGCTTATCGTCGTATTATAACGATCGTATGACGCGGAGAGAGAATTTTTTTTCATATCAAATGCCGTTAATGTTATCTAAAAACCGCGATTTCGTATATAAAAATAGGTTTCTAAAAACGACGTTTGTTATTCAGTCATTGGTAATATATATTATTATTATTAATTTTTTTTTTTTTTTTTCTGTTCCTATACCGTACGTAATCGCTCGTTTGTCGGAAATACCCGTCGGGGTCACGTGTTACAATCGTAAAACTAATAAAAAAAGAAAAAAAAATGTCTAAAGTCAATATAGTATAATATATGTGATAAAAAGAACGAAATATTAATTAACGTCACTGCGCATCAGGGTGAGCCTCCCAGATATTGTGCATTGATAATACGGATATGGTTTTTGAACTGTATATGCATATATATTATATCGTAATCTACAATTATTTTCATTCAAACCTATTAACCCTGCAGCAGTCATGTAATATAATATTACATTCCAACGAATATAATAAATGGGCAGAGAGAAAAAATGTACGAAATGCTATAATTATGTATTTCACTTGTACTTATTTAATTACATAATTATATTTCGTAAATGTTTTTCAACACATATTCGTATTTTATTACAGCCCAAATTTTAGTGTGCGATACGACACAAAGTGTGCAACACAAAAATGCAAATATGCAG
Source organism: Pemphigus obesinymphae (assembly GCA_025469235.1). Lineage (NCBI taxonomy): Eukaryota > Metazoa > Arthropoda > Insecta > Hemiptera > Aphididae > Pemphigus > Pemphigus obesinymphae. Next base: position 4,245 of record JAIPRL010011936.1, read on the forward strand.
TATAGGTATACTATACAGTAGGTACGCATTACAAAAGTGTGTTGTAATGAATTGATTTTTTGTGCATACAAGTACCTATATTTAAACAAGAATTTTAATTTTTTTTTTTTTTTTCAATAATAGGTATTTGTAATTTTTTTGAATTTCATTTAATTTGCATATTTTTTAGAATCCTTTTCGTGTTACAATAATGTGTTTCAGATATACATGATATATTTCAATAGTGATCTTTAGGCCTTTTTTAAGTTTTAGCGAGTTTGTGATGAGTAACATAATATATTAGGTTATACAGTTATATATTTTAGATCATTTTTTAAAAAAACAATTGTAATTTAATTTTTAGATATCTTTATAATATTTTTATATTTTATTTTATTTCATTATATCATCAACAATAAAAATTATTGTTATATATTATATCATATAATTAATTTAACGTGTATTTTCCAGAGACTATAGATCCATATAAAACGCATTTTCCACGTAAACATTCATTGTTTGTTGTACATATTTTTCTAAACTCAACAAATGCCATAGTATTTAATTACATTTTTAGATTTTGTTGTAGGTACATTAATAAAATTATTTAGGATATTTATTATTATTTTTTGGTACTTAATTAAAATCTGAGTCCTCGTTATTATATTTATCAATTTTCCAGCAAACTAGCGTTCTATATATATATATATATAGTATAGAGTTTTCTATTAAACTATAAAATATATATATTTATATAAAGATATTGTAATATCCCGTATTATGATAATTTATTTATTAAAAGTATTGAATCGAACTTATTTGGTTTATTTAATACTTATTAATTATAATTTTTTGTTATTTTTACGGTGAAATAATAGTGGATGGAAGGCCAAGCCCGTCACGTTTTCCTATTGTAAAAAAAGTGTTCAGTACAAATTATCCCATTATTCAATATAGGTATATATTCAACAAGATCATACGGGGCCTGCAGTGGCGTATTTACGACGGTAGAAGGGATTTGGCCAGGGATCTTAATATTTAATAATATCCATAATTTTTTATTTTAATAGTATTTTCGTGACAAAAATATTATAATAAACATTAATTACAATATCATAATAATCGATACATATAATATTACAAAACTCAATGGCGGCTATCGTGGGCTTTGAAAGTAGGAAGGCGATTGAAAATTATTAATTTTTGAAAAGTATAGAATACAATATAATAATTATGTACCAACTTAAAAGGCATTTATTAAATCGAAATTAACACCATATATTATAGAAAAACAAAAATATAAATACGTTTTACAAAAAACGAAAATTACAAAATAATAAAACCAATTCTTATATGTTTTATCATAGATTAAATATATACTTAGTTTTGTATACTTTAATCTATATGGTTGTGTACTCGAAATTTAAGCGTCAATCTTTCATTTCACTAATCAGATGTTCCAATTTGTTTTATTTCAATTTTCTGTTAATGTGATACTGAATTTTTATCCACTATATATTATAATAATATAATCAAAGAATAAATACAAATTTCAACCATGTTATTACCTAGGTATGCATATATTTTTAAACTCCAAATTACCTCGTAGTGTTATTTTCATAACAATGGAAAACAATTTTTTACTTTCTATAATAATATTTTGAAAATGCGTTACAGTATAAATATAAATAATTGTTAATATTTAAATCAATATCTAACTTGCTAATAAGTAATTTGTTAGATACAATTTTAGAGGGGGGCGATCGCCCCGTCGTCCGTACACACGAGCCGCCACTGACAAAACTGATATAATATCTATAATTTTGCCAATACAATAACCATAATAAAAGTATAAAAAGGAAACCGTTAGGTGAAATTCCTGGAGTTTTAAATTTTTATATTTTTGTAAAACGGTTTTAATCATTATAAATTATTATTATTATTATTATTATATTCATATTAATTATTACCTATTATCTTTTTGATAGAAAATTAAATCTAGTTCGTACTTTAAAGAGGTAATTTTTCGATTTTCCCATAGTATTTTTCTTAAACGCGAATAGGAAAACTATGCTGAAAATGATTAACAATCGGTAAAAATAAAATCTAAGCATTTAGTTTTGTACCAAAAATAAATTTATTGTACTACATAAAAGTGATAAAAAAAAATTGCAAGGTTGATTTATATGTATATGTATAGATACGTAAAACTGTACACATTTTTCGGATGGAATGAGTCGAGTAGGAGTTTTATGGTGAATAGTCTTATAATTTTAAACTTATTTTAGTTGGTACAATAAAGTGGTTATTTTTCTAATTTCCAAGTAGGTAATTTTCTTATGGGTAAAGAAATGACTGTGAAAAGTAGGTAAGTATATACTTAATAGAATATTTAAAATTTTTATAAATCGAGAAATATTATATCGAACTTTACTCAGAATCGTTTTTTGAATGCAATATTTTAACTTTGATATAGTCTAAAAAAATAATAATACACCATACCTATCCTGTCCCAGAACCGAAGGGACGATTGACCAATTTCCACTATTGGCATCCTGACGGCTTTTTAAAATTAACGCAGTTCAACGGACGTGTTTTCGTATACCTATACTCGTATATTATAATATTTAATTTTATTTAGTGGTAAAATATGTATGTATATAATACTAGTAGACAGTATGACTACAATGATTGCAATTTTCAGTATAAATATTATAATGTATACGCATTAAAAGTACCCATTCAATTTACATTATACCTTTGTGAAAGAAAACCGAGATTATTTGATAACTTGAATTCTAAGCCACATTAAGATTGAATTACTACACTAAATGAAAACCAATTTTGACAATGAGCAATTTCGCAAATTAATTTTTTACGACACACTTCGCAAAATTGTACTGCACACACTGTCATACGCTATGTGTACCTACAAGCAATTTGTGCTCCAAAACACACTATATATAATGGCACTGAACTTGAATTTCGGACTGGTATAATATTATAATATTACCACAATTTAATGCGTAATAAAAAAAAATGAGCTCTGTACCATGCCTCCGTTCGTATACACTTGCAGGGTAGTGTTCCGAATACAGTGATCCGCGAATATTTTTTTAAGGTTCGATCAAATTTTTCAAAAAAAAATTTCATTATTTTTCCGTCGGCGATACCTATAATTGTATTTGTGTATGTATACTAATAAGTATACATAATATTTTATGGTATATATATATATATATATATATATATAATTATATTATCTTATTTTGTTTTCAGTTATATTTAGTGGGACAGTGATATATATGACGCTATTTTGTAATTTCGAATATAATAATATTTAAATAATGATTTTTTTTATTTTATTTTTTTCATAAAATTAATAGTTTGAAAATATTATATTTATTGATATTGTTTTACTATAATACATTTAGCAATCGCAGTAGTTAGTGATATAAGATCTTCTATATAGGTATATATAGTATGTTATTATAATATAATAATAGGAAATCCATTAAATATTCGTATAGGTATAATTAAGATTATAAATGAATACGATATTAATTGTGCACCTATAAGTCGTTGAAAGTATAATGTTTTTTTATAAAGTATTATAAAAAAAAAAAAAAAAATCACCCAGGCAATATTGAACTTTAATATTAAAAGTTGAATATAATCTATAATTTATTAATATAGGTTGGCGTGTAGGTACCTATTATCAGTATTGTATATTATTATATTCGTTTACAAGGACAGAAAAAAAAAAAAAGAAAAAAAAACAATTAAATAATATTTAATGATATGATATGATATATATGATATATATGATATGATTATGATTAGGTAATATTTTTGTTATTGAAATCTAATAAAAATAAAAAAAAGTATTCTAAAATTATTTGATATATGTACCTACATATTGTGAAATATTTCAAATACTTAGGGAATAGTATTAACGCATAAACTATTCCAACACATATTCTGAATAGGTACTTATTTACTTGGAAGTATTCGGAATGTGTGCTAGAAATACGTTTAAAAAGTATTTTACCCAAGTCTGCTGCCGTTCGTGTACAAAATTACAAAAAAAACTACAGTCGGGGCCTCAGCTAATTTTATTTTCGTTCCGAGTCCAGTACACATAGAAATTAATTAAATTTAATATTTTCCTCAAAAATATTTCAAATTTATTCAAATTATATACCTTTTATGTTATACAGTATAATATTATACTCGTAATTTGCAGTGCAGTGGCGAGGAAAAATTTTCAACACCATTTTTTCGCTTCTTCTTTTTAACCCGATGCCTTAATTCACCATTTTAAAATACAAAACCCCTTACGAAACGGATGTTTAATGTCCTTTTATAATGTTATTATTGCTGTTTCTCAATCAAAAATAATTTAATTTTATACTGCATATTTCGTATTTTTTCTTGCATATTTTTACATTTATAAGTGCATATTATTTAATAATATTATAAGTGCATAAAAATCCGGTCTTTAGACTAATATTATAGTAAGATATACCGTGGTAATAATTACTAATAATAAGTTTTAATTATGTATAATGTTTATTTTTAATGCAGGTAAGTGTAAGGGTTACATAATATATTAAACTTCTATATGCAGATAGTGTAAAAGGCTTAAAAAACCGAAGGGGCCAACTCGAAGCTACTGACTTTTCTAAGGGGACATTGCCCCTTTAGGTCCTTCCCATGGCTACGTTGTGTTGACATGTTTATTTTACGTATTAATTTATTTCCAATTTATAAATTACATTCGGGCTGCAGTTCAAATCGAAAATATCCACTGATTTTTTGTGAAACTGCACCACCACGTCCAGTGAGTAATATTGAAAATTAAACACGTTTTAGGCAGAGTTTTCGGTGTACCTTACCTACTTACTTTCGTTAAAACAATTTAATCGTTTTACCATATATTTTTTCGTTCGATGAGGTTTTGAACATTTAAAAATATTGAACGTGCTCAATCGTATTTTACCGAATAAAGTTGGAATCGCGTTATAAACAGCTATAATTAGTAATATTACATATACAATCAGGTGTAATTTATTAAATGATATTATAAGTGAATTTGTGAGTACACGTGTATGAGTAACTATCAATTTACAATAATAGTTATTATAGTTACTCAAATTTACTTCATAGTTTTTATTTAAATGTATTTTAAACATTATACGTCCTATTATCAAGTAAATTCATAAAACATCGAGGATATTTCCATTTGCATCCGCTCCACGATCCACCGAAACTGACCATTTTAAAAATTGAACAAGAATTTTTAGGTTGATTTTTAAACGCACTTTTCACATGATATACATTTCTCGAACATAGAAAAAATCTACATTATAATAAAAGTAAATTTTTGCGGATTTGGGTTTTATTTTATTTATATTTATTGTTATACGAGTATAAGTACAAGATCGAACCTTATTTAAACCATGTAACAGCTAACTATGCTCAAATTGCACTAACTTAAAAATATTCTAATTATTTTTAATGTTTTACTGTTGTTTTATTGAAGGAATAATGCACATCTCTGATTTTTCAATTCCCCCTACCATAATAATACCCGATTAATATAGACTTTTAAAAATTTAATATCAGTTTTCGGAGCCCGAAAATCGTATAGATACCGTTAACACTATAATATGCGCTACTCTGCTTTACGGTAAATTCATTAATATTACCGTACCAAATATGTTGCATATTTTTTCAAAAAAAAAAAAAAAAAAAAAAAAATGTAAACCGGACCATATAAAATAAAAAACT
>JAIPRL010011937.1:0-12728 GCA_025469235.1 Pemphigus obesinymphae
TAAGTCGGGAACAAAAACGGAACAAACGATGAAATTTTCGGAACAAACGAGAACAAACGAAGAACAATCGAAAGCCCCGGGTTTGGTTCCAAAATTCCAAAGTGGGGGTGCCAGGGAAATGCACCTATGGGTAGGTTGCGTCCAAAGCGTCAGACGCCGCGTCTGACGCGGCTAGGAAAACACTTATACAGAAATCCTATTAACTAGTCCAATGAATCTGACGCGGCGTTCGGACGCCACGTCCAGACGCGGCTAGGAAAACGTACCTTAATATGTATTGGTAGATCTTTAATATCTGTTTAAAATACTATTAAAACAATTATTATGATTTACTTCATTATAAATATGTAATTCTACTAATACTGAATTGACGTACCTATATATTTTTCGGTTATTTAAGGTAAGGCCACGCAAAATAGTCCGTAAAAACATAGTTTCGTACTCTTCAAGTATTATATTGGCTAAAATAATCGCCGATAAATCATTTTTACATCGATAAAAAGCTGTCAACAATTACTAGATTTTGACAGAGCCATTTTTGTTTAATGTTGAAATTGTTTTTTCATAAACAATTTGAAATTGTAAGATTTTGACATTTTCAAGGATCAACCATTAGAGATTTAAAATACTTACAAAAAAAAATCTCTATCAAAAGTTAGAAAAAGTGTTCTTGTTTTATTTCGTGCCAACATTAATGATTTATGATCATTTTAAAAGCCATAAAAATTGATGGGGTTTGTTAAATAAATATCGCGGTCACACAACAATAATAGGTGGAACTAACACGGGAATATTTTTTAACTAGGTACTTTTGAAAATGTTGGATTTTAATTATTTTTTTAAATTTCATAAAAATTGCCTATATAAAACCTCTTAAAAGATGGGTGTGTGACGTCTTCTTAATATTATTAAATCATTTTATATATTTAAATGTATATTATAAGGATAAGAAACTCAGGATTAGGTGTGGATAGATGAAATGGAGAGAAGCGTCTAGTGTTTTGTGTGACAACTGACAAAAGAATCCCTAGGTTAAAAGATACATTTTATTAGGCAATGTTGAGACCTGCAATATGATGTATGGAACAGAATGTTGGACAGTAGATAGGAACAGAGAATGAATGTAGCAGAGATGAAAATGTTAAGGTGGATGAGTTGAGTGACTGGAGAGGATAAAATAAGGAATGAGTATATAAGAGGTGGTAAAGGAGTAGCTTCGATAGTTGACAAAATGAGGGAGAATAGATTAAGATAGTTCGGGCATGTATTAAGAAGGGATGAGACTGAGGCAGTAAGATAAGTAAAGAAAATGTATGTTGATGATAAGAGGGGGAGAGGAAGACCGAAAAAGAGGTAGGGGATGTGATGGTGAGTGATATGATAAGGGGGGGGGGGTAAATGAAGAAGATGCGGGAGATAGAGTTAAGTAGAAGTGTAGGACTAGGGTGGCCGACTCCAAATAGTTGGTAGAGAAAGCGAAGGAGAAGAAGAAATGTATATTATGATTACATTCTAAGACGTGTTTAGTAAAATTAGATTTAGGAGAAAATGTTTTAAATTTTATTTTTCAAATATATTCTTTGTATCGGAGTTGGAAACCTCTACTAGGTTTTCCAATATAAAATTTATTGCAGCTTATTATATATTAAACGCCATAATTATTGTAATTGATAAAAAATTCATTTTTACATTTTTTTTTTAAATTTATTATTTATGGATTTAATTAAATTATTATAAAACGATTTTCTGTATGCAATTTAATGAATGCATGTAATTGTGGAACAGTTATATATTCATATTAGTATTTAATAACAATTTTTTTTGATCATCAGGAATTATTTCGACAAAATTTTCAATTAAATTTAATTAACTTGTTTATTGAGAATATCAGTAGGATTATACAATAATAATAATAATAATAATTATTTATTATTATTGAATAATGGTTGTTTATTTAATCGTCATTAATAATTTATGTTTGTAATAACTCGAATTATTATTGATTGTACATTTAATATTATTATATTACCACGTGGGTATTATAGATATTAATATATTATATTGTTTAGTAGTGGCATATAGGAGGGAGGGTCAACCGGGTTTAAACCCTTTTTCCATGATAACCTCTCCATTAGTCATTTTTAGTTGAGTTTTACAATATTCGGATGATTGATAATGACTCTTTTAGACAAAATAAGCAAATTGAAGAATGTTTAATTTTTGTATTAATAGTTTTATGTAGAAAAGAAACTACAAAAAAAAAAAAAAAAAATGGGAAAATTATAAAAACATTAAAACAGGCATAATAAAAATCTCGATTGGGCTTATTTCCTTGTAATTTCGGTAATAATGATTACAAAAACTTGTGCCTGGTATGCATTCAGTACTTTTTTTTACATAAAATATAATTTGATCAATTACTGGTTATTTATAGAAATTATAAGTTTTGAGATTTTAATGTCAAACAGTTGAAATATTTTAAGTAGATACTGAGAATTTAATACAAATTTATTTGTACATCACTATTACACTCACTATACAATATATTTAAGTGTGGATTTGAAGGCGACACTTTTTGATCACACAATTTGATCGCTTCCTCCCAGTTTATTTTTATAACAAGTACCTATAAGATTATTATTATTATTATTTTTTGATTATTTACATTTTTTCATAAAGATTTTTCGATTTTCGGGAACATTTCCATGAATGACTTTTTTTACATTTAGAAAATTATGTTTTAACAGTATTTTCACACCACTGCCCATTCCCCTCCTGAAACAAAATTCTAATCTTCCCCTGAATATATTGTTATACGCATTGTTTGTATTTGAGTCCGTAGAGCTTGATTAAAAAAATATTTTTATATAATTTGCATTATTTTCCATTTGTGATAGTTATACAATTATACATATTGTTATAAGATTTTTAGATTGCACACTTTTTTCAAAACTTTTATAATATGTTTGTCAGTATCATAAATGTAATCAGTAATTATTTGCAAGGGAAGATAAACCATAAGTGCACTCTTGCACCAAAAATTATACCACTGATAGTGGTGTTAATATGTGTAAATATTCCTAAATAGGTATCTGTTGTTTAGAATATACTTGTCCCACTCCAACATAATTTTCCTTCATTACATAAAAAATAAAACATATAAATAAATGAAATGAACAACAATCTTTTGTTTGAAATTCTATAATAATATTTATATTCATTAGGTAGGTAGGTACACAAATTGAGTAGTGTTAATTATTATTTGTGTAAATTGAAATTTGGTAATTTAATGTGTAAATATTATTCGAAACAATTGGTTTTTTTTTTTATAATTAATAACTCCCAGTTAAATATAAATTATTACTAATAATATATAGGTAAATTAATTACTAATCTCAATTGTATATACATATTTAGGAAAATATAAACTCCACTTACATTTTTATTGTAACAATAAGTTGGATGCCATAGGGTATAAAAAGTATCAAAGAGTTTATTTTAAAGGCTTGAAACTCTAAGCCCCTTCACCGTCCATAAAGTTTTCACGCCATCCCTAAATTAATGATCTCATATTTTAATGTAATTTGGATTATAACTTGTTTATGGCTTTGTTTTTTTTTGTTCATTTTCTCGCCTCCTTTAAATATGTTTGAACAATAATAAATAACTTAATTATGATTCTGATTTCAAAGTTTGAGCTTAATTCCGATTTCAATATACATATACCGATTAGAATCATCATATTGATAATTTATCTCTTTTTGCTTTTATTTTGATTACACGATATGATTTTAATAGGGTGTATTATTTTACGATACCTATATATAACAAATGCGATTATTATATTAATTATTTATTCAGGTACAACTCGTTCGCAGATCATATAGATTTGTATTTATATCTGTGACATATAGGTAGTATCTTAAACCAAAAACTCGTTTGTGCACATTATTTTTATTTTCTATGAAAAAAAAAAAAAACAACGCATATATTCCTTCTTACTTTAAGTTAGGGCTTAGAAATGTCTACTTCGAATAGGTACGATTAAAAATTCTTATAGTGTGAAATAATAACACAACTAAGTTCTGTAAATCAATGAGGTGGGAGATGGAATAATAAATAATTTGTTTTTGTTGTGCACAAACGAGTCGTCGATTTTTAGGTAAACAATTTTAAATGTTCGCAAACGAGTCGCACCGACGTTTATAATAATCTTTTATTCTATAATATCATAATAATAAAATATCAGATTATTTACATCATCGGTAAAAGATGCAATTCGAATGTATTTTTTTACCTGATATATTTTTTCGTGTATTGTTCAAAAACTTTCACGCACTTTGTTTATTTTTTTTTTAAGGATACGTGCGTAGTTCAAAACTGCACACGTTTTATTGGCAGTTTACAATTCAAATATAAACAAAATCTAGACGGATTTGTATTTTAAATTGGTACTATAGCATATGAACAAGTTTAATTAGGCGTACTACTTTCAGCTGCATCGATAATATTTTATAGATTTATATATTTTATATTTTTGCACATTCGGACCGTTTAATTTGAAAATATCAACCGATTTGCCGTGAAACATCACGTCAAGTAAGTGATAGGTAAAATGAAATACGGTTATGTGTATACGATAATGCTATTTTAAATAAGAGTGTGCGGTATTGAACGGTGTGATTTTGGGAAAAGTATGCGGTACTGATGTATAAAAGTGTAAAAACGACGACATTTTTCAAAAGTGTGCGCTTGTGATACCCGCCAATTTTTTTCTGTAGGGGACCGATAATAAATATAAAACATAATACCAGTTAAACGTATTTACACTTGTTATATATATAAATATTAAATTTGTTATACGATATATTTCCTAGTGTCTAGACGGAATATTATCACAGTATACTATATTGAAACTAGGTAGGTAAATATAGGTTATAGCCAGGTAGGTACTATAAATTACCAATGTTTTAACTTTCAAACAAATTCAAATTATATAGGTACCAAAATATTAGAAAAATTATAAATTATACGTAGTTAAAAACACATTTTACATGCTATGCCATTGAAGTTACTGAGTAACATTACGAACTTTACAAGATATACAATGTTAGAAAAAATCTTAATGATATGAATTCAACGTGGGTATTATTAGCCGCGGTAACGTACTCGTATACTTAAATCGTTGCACATCGTCCTAAATACATTTTATTTTAAAAACAAAATTCATTAGCTGATTTAGGTTAATTCGTTCAATACACTTTTTTTTTTTAACCACGATTACCGAATAGCTTATGGCGTCGAAACCTAATGGAAATATTTTCGGTTTAATATCTACGAATTCACGGTACCTAATATTTTCGACTAATATTCTGTTTAGTAGCTACGAATCTATTAAATTACTTTTGCAATAAACTTTTCTTTGAACCTAAGTTTTGTTTTTCGGGACTATAAAATCGTTTATTCTAAATCAGAATCAACCTTTAAATAATTTATAGTGGTAACCTGTATAACTGTTATATTAATATATAAAAAATTAACAGTTTTACATTCTGTTATTATTGTGTTATAACTCTAACATGCTCAGGTTCGCTCTTCCACACATTATGGGAGTCGAACATGGTTCTTGGTAACCAGGGCTGTAAAGAATACTTTTAAAAAGTATTCGAGTAGGTAAAAAATTATTGTTGAAAAATGTATATATTCAAATACCTACTAAAAAATATATATATAAATATTTATAATGATAATTATGCATAATATTTACTGACATATTTTGAACGAATTGTGTTTTTGAAATGTATTATTAATATAATATTATACGACCAAATTACTAATTATATTTCAAAAATATAATTTGTTCAAAATGTTTGTCAGTTATTGATATTCTTATTTTTATTGTAGTAGCAGCACCTGTGCTAAATATTTTTTTAACCGAGTACTGCTGCTTCGAATCATGCTTATTATAAGGTACACTATAATCAAATCATGATTTTAAACTTTGATCTATTAAATAAATCATCTGATTTTATAACATAAATATATATTTTTTTTTCGTGTACAAGATGTGACATTTTGATTTTTAATAAAATAATATAACATAAAAGTATTTAATTAGTATTCAATACCATAAAAAGGCATTTGAACAAAGTATTCAATACTCAAAAAAAGTATTTGAATACCAATATTCAAACGATTTTACTCAAATACTCTGATGATAACTAACACAAGCATAGCTACCAAATTATTGGATGTTAATAATATATAGTAGGTAAATATTCTATTATAACTGTTATGAATTTATGAACACGGCAAGAGTTATTATACTGTATTTTTTCGTATCGCAGATGGTTACAAATTATAGATATATGTATATAATACGTGTTTTGATATTTTTGGAGTAACTTTCAAACAGGTAAGTTTTGATGTTATACGATAAAAGGATAACGTGTTTTAAATGATTATGTACCAGAACTATAATTTACTTTAACACCCGGGTAAGATTTATCCGATCAATTTAACAGGTAGGTAGGTATTCACAAGAAAGAAAAACAATAAAATATTTTGATTATATATTGAGATTTTTCAATTATACGTTATACATGTGCAACTGTTAGCTGTTACCTTGTTAGAAAATGAAGTTAATAGTCTCATCATCCTTCGTCAAAAAACTAGTACCTATACACACACATTATATTTATATACATATGGGTACATATATGTACATAAAGCCACAAATTATAGACTATTTTGTAGGTCAATCCATGAATAATTTGGTTGAACAGTTTTAAGTGTAATTAAAAAGTTAATCATATAGTTTGAAAATAGATATCGTTATTGTTTGAATATAATTCTCAAAAATTCCATAAAAAATGTCTGTAGATAAACACTTTAGTGTTTTAATATTATTTTAACGCGTTATAAATATTACAAATATAATAACATTAAGCGTTTAAATGAAGAACGAGTTTAATTAATAAATGTCGAAAAAAAAAATATGAATACTAAATACGAATTGATTATAGTATTACTGCTCATGAGCTATTTTATAACTGCAATTTCCATAATAGAAAAAGCGCTATTGCTTGATTTGAATTTTCTTCGTGTACATAAGATCACTCGTTAAAAGTTTTAATAATTATAACATTGGATTATTTACATAAACTTTTACAGTGTCTGAAATGTTCAATGTTTGTACGTTAATTTTTAAGCAAATTAAATCCATCTGGTATATTATAGTTAAAATAATACGTAGCAGTTTAAAAATAAATGTGCTTTATGGAAATGCTCGGATAGTATATTAGTGGTGGATATATTTTAAGTTTTTTTTTATAAAATTTTGTAGCAAACCATTGGGAATACATAAAGAAAATCGTTAGGTTATTAAATTATAATTTTGGAAGGTAAGATCAATGAAAATTTAAGTCAAAAATGTATTATTTAAAGTTTAGGTTTGGAAATTTAAGAGGAAGAATTGGAAATAATAGGGTACGGGCTTAGATGTCAAATGATACTGATGACTACACAGTTCAGATATCAAAATTCAGTAAAGTTTTATGCAAGAAAGAAGGAGAAGAAAAATATAGGTACTATGAGTAAATACTAATTAATACGAAAAATATTAAATATCAAAATACGAGTATTATGGTTCATTGTATAGTTTTACAAATGAGGTTACTCTGGATCATTTAAAAATCTCATCACTCTTATCAGTTGTAATTTATCATAATTATTTTCATAAAATATGTACGATGCATAATTAAACTTTGTTAAAGTTTTAATGGCTCGAATTTTACAGTGGTAATTCGTACCATGTTAAAAATGTCAGAGAAATTAACGCGCATCTTACCTATTCATCTAAAACCGCCACTGTTTGGAAGTGAAACTGTGGAGAATGTCTGGAAATCACTATTAGTATCTTAAAATATAAACAGAAAAATGTTATTATTTATATTATAAGTAGTGGACAAGTAGGTATAAAAAGTTATAGTTCATTAAGTATAAATAATCAGATATTTTTAATTCGGCAAGTATCCCGTTAAATTTGAAACTTTTTGAATTTATTTGGATATTTGAAATAAATATCAACGACAAAATGAAAACATTTAATGTACCTTTTAAATAAAATGCGTATATTTTTTCAGAATATATTTGCCGCCATATAGGTACATAATTGAAATTATTTAATATTGTTTATATTAGGGTGGGCCATAAAAATTTACGAATTTGAAATATAAAAAAAAAATCTACAAATAGGATAAAAAAATTTTTTTATCGATTTAAACACCCGGGAAAATTGTTTCTTAACAATTGATAAATGATAATAACATAATAACGTCGCAAACACTCTCCTTATCTAAACCTCAAATTTGTGAAAACCTAACGGGATGTAGGATGCGGGATGTCCATCGTGACTAAATTTCCGAGTATAAAATTAATAATCTATTTATTATAGTTTACCGTATTTTTCTAAGGAATTTCCAAAGACGTAACTACCAATTCCTATAATCCACTCATTCATCCTGCATCCCGTTGGGTTTTTATAAATTTGAGGTTCAGATAAGAAAAGTGTTTGCTACGTGTTGGTAGACGCCTATAGATGATGTAATAGTTAAGACATTATTTTCTCGGGTATTTAATCTAATATCAATAAAAACATTAAATACTATTCGTAGTTTATTATTATTTTTTTTTTTGTTATATCTACATTTTTCAAATTCGCAAATCTTAATGGACCATCCTGCATAATAACTATTATGTCTATCACTATCTGACTATATTAACATTAAAATTTAAATACAATACACTGTAAGACAGGTACGAAAGCTTTTTAATCTTCATATATAATACACAATTTCACATCCCTAATGAAACTTGAAATGTTTCGTAATTAGTAAACTACTTAAACAGTATTAAATATTAATACGCACTTATTGCCCATCTTCCATACAATTTATATTCAAAATATTTAATAAATGATATAGTCAGTTTGAATATTTTTGGTATTTGGAATAAAAAATAAAAAATAAAGAGAAAAGAGACGTTCCATTTCAGTAGATGGATATACATTTTTAAAACAACATTGTTAATTGTTTACATTATCTTTATTATATTAAAATTATTACACCATGTGGCTCTGTGTGTAAAATGTAAAGAATATCCCATGGCGTTTGGACCATTTTTAATTCGAGAGTAGGATAATTGAGTTTCCAAATAGTTCTCGCCTCTCGAAAAAATCCGAATACCGTTGGATGTCTAGTTTCTCTCGCTGAAGAGTAAAATTGGTACCTATATAGGTAATACATCAATATTCTTTTTTAATTTTAGAAGTTGACGGTATATTATTAGGGCATCTAGTCGAATAATATTTTATTTTTTATTAAAGGGTCATATTTTCGTTTTTCAAAAAGGAAATGTTTTAATTAAGTTTTACATAATAAATAATTATTGAGGTAAAGGTACATAAATTATTAAAATAATACACTTTGATGGATAATAATTAATGTATTTTTCGTCCCACACATACTAATAATAAATATTTCGTGATAGGTAGGTACCTATGTAGAAATGTTGTATTCCTGCAGGCTTTTTCGCCACAATTCTGTAAAAATAATTATACCGGTATCCAAACCTCGTAATAAAATTATTAATTAATAAATTATTTAAAAATAGATTTTCGTCCATGAAAGTAAAAACCTAATCGTAAATTCGAAAATAATAACTTCTCCCAAAGTGTGTATACAAAATAGACATATAACTTTTTAAGTGTGTACCTATATATTTAAAAAATCAATATTCGTACAGAATGAATTATTAAAACAAATTTTAACAAAAAAAAAAAAAAAAAATACAATTATAGTTATTGACTTTCTTGTCAAAGTATTAATAACTTTCACGGTGCGATTTTTCGTAAGTTTAGAGGTTATTTTTAATTAATGAAATGGTGTCACGATGAGTTTAATCACGGAAATTACTCGCTCAAAACGCAATTTTCTTTATCGATTAATTTCACGCTAAATTGGCATTTGTTTTCGGTTATAAATTGTTATAACTGTGAATATTTATAAGTGTAAATAAATATGCAAGATCTGAACTAATTTATTCTCATATTTATATCAATATATACATTTCAATACAAATAAAAATATTTTAATAATAAACATACATTTGAGATTCTGAGCCTATAACGAGGAATGTATTTGTTTTACAATTATGTATTTTTATGTATGTATGTATGTATGTATGTATGTATGTATGTATGTATGTATGTATGTATGTATGTATACATTTATTCGAGTAGAAGGAACAAAGTAAGTTTTCGGTTATAGAACTTTATGATAGCCATTTTATTCTAGTTGGTACGTTAAGAGGACGCAAGAGTAAAAATTTAACTTTTTGAGTTTCACCTCACAGCTGTTTTATCTATGACATGTTTAATTTGATGGGTTAATAGTATATGAAATGTATATTAAAAGTTGCTATTAATTACTGGAGAAACACATGACGATATAATTTAATTGATTTTTATGGGAAAACATGTAAAAGTTTTTCCAATAATACGGCTTAATGAGTGACTTAAAATTATAGGTACTTATTATCAAAATTACATAAAATAAGTGTGCAATGAGGATATAAGAAGCCCGATTCCGGATATTTTCATTTTAATAACAAATAATTAACTTAAACAAATATTTTTATTTTTTTGCAATAAATTATCAGAAATGGTTACAAACCATTTTGAAATAATCAACATTTGGACTTCTTACATTTCACTATACACTTCTCATCCACAATTTTGAAAATATTAAAATATTATTTTACTTTAAAATCAAGTGGTAAATCGTTCTATTCTAATAACTTTTACATGTTTGTATACGTATGTTGTCTTACTGTTGCACCCTCTTAAAGAGGTAACTTTTTAAAGTTTCCAGTAGTTTTAAACGTAAACGAAAATGACCGACAATTAATATAAATCAGAAAACTATAATGCCGGACACTTTTAATGTACACTTATTATTTACTATAGCACTCTTTATTGATGTGGTTAAAATATCAAATTCGTTGACCAGTGACCACTTTTCAATTGATAACTTTTATATGATTTGGAAATTGTTTTGTTTTTTTTCCGTATACGTATACGCTTTTAGGATTCTAGAAGGATAGATGTTACGTAGTTGATAGTATTTCAAAACGGAAAATTTTCGATTTTTCCAGTGTTTTCGGCGAGCGTAAAGGAAAACCGTCGAAAAGCTCAGAAAAACGTGCGGATCGCAAAATTGTACAACACTGCGGAGCTTCGCTCAGAATCGTTTTGTCGAAACAATTGATTTATCGTTGCTTTCAAAATTAATACGTTCACCACATGCGGCGTCGAGTGACGAGCGATGTGCTTGGCCACGCTACCTATACCGACTGGCTTTTTTTTTAAAAATTTAATCTCGTCATTTCGGATCGAACAATAAGCCTGTTAGTGATAGACGTATCGTAATTTATCATAAAACTCTATCGAGTCAAATGAAATCATACCGCTATTATTATCTGCAGCTTTTCGTTACACAAAGTCGTTTAGTCCACAAATTACTACTATGCTGTTTTCACTTTAGAACATAAATCACACGAGTATGTGTCACGGTTCAATGATCTGGATTAACTTTCGAGTAAAACTTAGCGTGCACTCCTTCCGCTTTCCCGGCAGTATTCTCAGTGTGCCCCCCGTTGGGCGAGGTCGAATCAATTTCGAATTGCTTGGCGAAATTTCCACCTTTATCGCCGGCCGCCATTCGTCGTTTGTCACGAGGCCTTTCACGCGAAAGACACCGAACAGTGCTTTCCTTATTTTTATTCTAAAGAGAAAAGGTTTAGACTTCTGTCTAAGATCTACACGCCGAAATTACTGCGAAAAAAAAAATGAAATGATTAAGAACGCTACATAATACGTGAATGTAGACGAGTTAAATAAAAACAAATGCCAAGTACCACTATCAATGTATTATATTATATCTACTATATTATCGTTAAACTTAGTAAATTAGCAAAATATTGTATACGCGCTGTTTTGTGTAAGTGTGTGTGTAATGTAAGATTTGTCGTATTATTTTATCATTATTATAAAACGTCAGCGGCATTGAATAACAATATAGTAGGTACATTTTGCAAATATTTTTTCCAAATATATTTGTTGATTCTACTGAGCAAACTAGACGACTGTAGATTATACATGGCGACGCTTTTACTTTTACCGATCACTCAGGCTAAGCACAGATAAACTAGTTTTATTGTTTTTTTTTTAAACCATTGAAAACTACCTATTGTAATTGTAAACATATAAAGCGTGCAAAATTATTAGCATTGTATTTGTAAGTTCAATAAATTATAATCTACTAGCTTTTTCAAGTGCACATAGGAAAATGAGGGACGACTTTTGCATATTTTTTAAGAACTTCTTAAGTGACGATATTTATTCCGAGCTAGTTATTTATTTCAATAACACAGGAATCTAAATAACTAATTTTAAATTTTGAAATTATGCATTTTGAATTTTTTGGCTTTTTTGACTTTTTAGGCTATTTAAAACTATTTTCTACTAATCGAGAGAATTATTTTTTCGTTATAATATATTTATATAAATATATTTTTAGATTCTGAGCGTAGCGAGGAAGCTTATGGTTTTACAATGATGTTTATTTTTTTTTTTTTTTTTTTTTTATTTTTCTGTAAACACTTTTTCT
>JAIPRL010011938.1:0-12728 GCA_025469235.1 Pemphigus obesinymphae
GATACCTATATATATATAATATATAAAAGTTTAATTTAAAATGAAAAATGTATTTTTAAGTGCACCTATTGGTTTTATGTTTAGCCTGCAACATTGATTCCAAAAAATTATGGATATTTAATATACACCTATATATATATATATAGTAAGTATATATGATATATATAGTATATATAGTATATATAATATATATTATATATTTTTATTGGATGGATCCATACATATTCGTTCAAATAATTAATTTACTGAAAATGCGATTACATTTTTAACGGGTAATACATTGTTTACAATAGCATCATTTCTATATAGGTTTAAAGTAGAGATTAATTTTAATTTAAAAAAAGACCTGAACCGAAGAACATTATACAATATAATGTATGTACCTAAATATTTGTTGTTTAGTATATAATACCAATATGTGTTTATTATATTACCATTTAAGTTATTTATTTCAATTAAGCTAGTTTTATTAGAATTATTTCGTATATCTTCGTCGCTTGTCGTACCTCTATATTTAATATGATTTTAATATGTTTTATTAAAATTGGTTGGCTATACATTGTTTTGTATTGTAAATCATTATAATTTTGAAACGATGTTTATTTTCTACCATTATTCAGAAGAATGCGTTTTTGAAATTACAACGCAACGCGTAACACAATATTAAACGCGATTAGAAAAGAATAAAATTGTTCCGCTGAGGGATTCGTGTAAATATTTGCATTTAATTTACTATATAGGAGAAAATATAATACACCACTGAGTTAAGGTAAATTATTTATGTGATTTTAAATAATTTAACGTGCGCAAAATGTAGCAGTTTCAGACTACTTCATTTCTCATCATTTAATAATATAATGTTGTATATATTAACCATTTGTTGTGCAATCTATTTGAATATATACAAATAAATTATTAAACATAAAAGTATTTTGTAATTTCTTTTAGTCCAAAAAACGATAAAAAAAATGGTAATAAATAATAATAATAAAGATTTATATAACTATAAAATATAGGTACAGTTTTTTTAGTACTATTACTCTCGTTTTTGAATGTTCAATAAATCATCATTTTGGTAAGTATACAATTTTCAATTTTTGGAATATATATTAATTCTACCAGTATCAGACGGAGAAAAATTTTGAAATTAATTTAAATATAATAATCTGTAATCGAGTACATGTTTCGTTAAACCTAAAGATTCTAAATCGGTATTTTCGATAATTGGTCAGGAGGAGACTGGAAAGGTATTTCTTAAGTTAAAATATTGAATTGATTATATATTAAAAAAACCCGTAGATTCTCAAATATTATCCTTATAGCTTGTTTTATTCATTAATATTAGAAATTAGTGAATTCAAATATCAATTTATAGCAAAAAAATTATTTAAAAATTCCTACAGATATAGATGGTGGAAGTTTGTCCATCATTCTCCTCGGATAGGATAATGAAGTATAATTGTTATTTTTAATTTGAAATTAATGATAAAACAATTCATTCAAAGACAATTTTGGTATAATATTATTTAAAAAAAATATATTTATATAGGTAACCAAGACCACTTCATTTGTTATTTTATTATTTCCCTCATATTAAAAAACGTTTTAGTTAAAAAGTAAGTCTTTCTTTACGCATAAAAAAATTACTGGAAAAATCGAAAAATGACCTCTTCAAAGTATCAATTTCTATAAAAAAAACTTCAATGCAATACTTTTATTAGCCTCTCTTTACCCAAAAATACTTTTACGGTCATGAAAAGACACATATTCATCTTAAAACCAATACATTCATTGCTTCCTTCAGAATCCGGAAGAAAAATAAAAATATAGTTTATAATTGACTCCGTCGACCAAAGTACGAGTAGTTATGCAATTTACGTTATCTCCGAATCAAATTGAGGTATTTTCTTAAACATTTTTAAACGATACACCGAAGTACATAAAATATGTGGTATCTTTGCTGTAAATATTCAAAATTAATCTAAGAAATTATAGAAAATATAAGGGAAGTAAACATAATATCCTTATCATGATACATAAAATATGGTTATTAGCATTTCGAGATCATTAACCAATGAGTAATTAAATATAATATCGTATATAACTGATTTTTCAAACCACATGGTAATATACAGATGTAAATATTCAAAAAAGTCGTTCTCAATTTTTCTTTTGATTATTCTATTTTTCAATATACCTACTTATATATAACTATAACATATAGGTGCATTATTATACCCAAATAATAAAAACAATTTAAAACCTAGACACCGAGTAAATGGTTAAATAAACAAAACAACAACCGACCAATCTGCAGATATTATAAATATATAATATATAAATAATATTTAAGACCAAATATTATGTAATAAGACTTAACTCGTCTGGTCGGTTTAATCTCGTAATATTTTCTTTGTAGTTGTTATATTATGTATTAAATAATCAAAGTAGGTAGCCAAAATAGAACTAGAGTGTAATTTCTATCAAAATGCTTTATACCTAAATTCATTGTACCCGAAAAAATGTATACAGCACATCATAAAAAGAACACAATATTTTAAAACCGATACATTCGTTGTTTCGCTCAGAAAATTAAAAATTGATTATTTAGAATTGGTTTGTGTCTTTTTTATAGTAATTTTTAATCTAGCTAAATTTCTAAACAATATTCTTATGATACAATCACTATTACACAATTATATTAACAGTATATTGATGTTAATAATTGTATATTTTATAACATTTATACAATATGGTGGCACTGTACAAATTTAGGTTTACATTATAGTAATGAGACCTAGTAACGCCATAATATTACATTCCTACAGACACCGAGTGTTTGAAATAAAATTCTGAAAAAAATAAAACCGAGAAAGAAAAATATTATCTTACATAACTATAATGTGATTTTACTTTTTCTGAAATGAATTTGTTCAAAAAAATCAAACATCCTTTTCTAACCCAACACGTATACGTCTCGTGTGAGAAACCAGTCTTTCCAAATTGTACGCACAATCTGTTCGGAATATTCACCACGGGGGTTGAATTCGAATTAGTGACGAGATCGTTAAAAAAAAAAAAAATAAAAAACTATTCAATATACTATATTTTCTGTCGCTGGCTATATGTGGAAAAACAAAATTATAATTAATAATACAGTTTCTCGCGCGTACGACTGGCTCTTTTGTTCTCGGCCATATATAGGGTGTTAACGGTTGTTTGTTACTAATAACATAATATGTGCCAGGGTATGTATTTAGTTTTTTTTTCTGTCCCATTTCTTATTATCACTTCAGAAATATAATAATTTATATCGAATAACGGGTTAGGAAGCACAAAAAAAAATAAATAAATAAAAAATAAAGAGTATATAAAATTGTTTGTTACGCATATGTATAATGTATAATATTATTATACAATCTACCGTATACATATTTCTACCTACGCGTTTTGTTTGGTCAAAGTTTTTTACTCTACATTCGAAACCCTTTTACACCATTAACTTTTTTTTTCTAACGCCTTCGGAAAGTAGTAATTTAAATAAACGAACCGACTACCAGATGCTTCTGAAATATAGGTTATAATTTTTTTTTTTTTTTTTTTTTTTATGATTATTATATACTTTTTTTTTGTTTTTTGATCCTTGAAAAGGAAAAAAATTACTATAGAAGTTTCTTTTTTTAAAAAAAAGCATTCCTGAGTTTTTAAAAGTTTCTAAAACTTCCGTAAAAGTGTATACATATATATATATATATATTTCATTTAATTAATTATACATTATTTTTATTAAAAATATTATGACAAAGTCTGTTTAAAACGTTTTCTGGACGAGAAAATAATTAGATAATCACCCAAACAGAAGACGAATTTTGCATCATCAATTATTGTCCCGTGTGTCCCTAAATGAAATAACGTCAAATTCCATCCCCTCGTGTAGTCGTTCTCAAATTTCTATTCTACTCGCACTTCCGGGACGCAGATAATTAAATAAGAAAAACTTATTTAATTAAACAGTCTGAAGCCGCGTCGCGCGTAGTCTTCCTCCATTTGGTTTATCTCTGTCGTCTCGTTTTCTTGTAAAAATCGTATACACGAGGAATTCACGATTCTATTACTGGTCACGACTACTTAGTACAATCTTTTTTCTTTTTTTTTTTGTGTGTTTTTGCTTTCAGAATGTCCAGACACGAAGATTCTCCCAACCGGTTGCTCCCGGGTATAGACCACCGATGCGGTTTTTGGCATTGTCTTAACAATGGAACGACCGTATACAAAGGTCATACACGACTCTTTTAAAGGTGACTTAATGACCAATGGAATGACATAATGTTATTTTTTTCAATTTATCATTATTATTATTTTGCTTGTTTGTTTGTTTTTTTTTTTTCGTAAATTTACCAACCGTAATTGCTCCTCGGATTTCATTTTCGGTCGTTTTATTGCCGGCTAATCTTAACGCCATTATGGTCGAATTATAACAGATATCGGGCCCGACAAATCTAGAACTACATACGTATATAATATGTACTCGTATATAAAATATAAGACGGAATTCGGCATTGTTTTACTTCATCTGGATTTTCGCAGAGTAATTGGAATTCGCAATGAGGTACCTACCTACAAAAAAACAATCCAATAATTTTGGACCGTAAGACATGTAGGTACCTAAGCGTATTATTGTATATAGAGAATTTAATCTGTAAAGAGACCGCCGAGACGGAAAACGGCATGTATTTTTTTACAAAAAAAAACATTATTAAAATATGTTTAATAAAATTTGTTTGATTGTTTAGAAGATGGCGTGTTTAATGTACAATGTTTACGCCTCGAGAGTCAAGACTAACCGCATTCACCGTAATTTAATATAATATGATAATAATAGTTGTATATATGTATATGTGCCTATATCAGTAATTCATAATCATATATATGGTTTAAGACGTTCAACATGTATACGTTTTACGTTAAAAATGATTTATAAAATATACCCATATATATGTTTTTTTTTTCTTCTCATTCTCCTTCTTTTCCGACGGTTGGGGGTTGGCCACCCTAGTCCTACACTTCCACATAACTCACATCTCCCACATCTTTTTTACTTATTTCCACCTTCCACATATCACTGGCGATCACATCCCTCACGTCTTTTTCAGTCTGTCTCTCACCCTATTTTCTTAAACATATATTTCCTTTACTAATCTTACTGTCTTAGACACTTCCCTCCTTAATACACGCCCGAGCTATCTTAATCTATTCTCCCTCATTTTGTCAACTATCGAAGCTACTCATATACTATCTCTTATATATGAATTCCTTATTTTGATCTCTTTAATCACTCCATTCATCCATCTTAACAATCTTATCTCTGCTACAATGTCTCTGTTCTATCTCCCTCACTACTGCCTAAAATTCTGTGTCATACATTATTGCAGGTCTCATTAAATGTCTTCTGAAATTCACCTTTTATCCCCATATAGGGATTCTTTTATCACACAAAACACCTGATGCTTCTCTCCACTTCATCCATCCACAATTAATTCTATATCTCATATCTTCTTTGGAGCACCCATATTTCTGTACAATGGACCCTAAATATACTTTAACCTCTCAACGTCTCTCACTACATCCCCACTCAACTTTATTTCTAGTCTTTCCTTATCCCCTCTGTGTTCCCTTTCACTAAAATCATACTCTATATACTTACTATGTTTTATCCTTACTTATCCTTAGTTCTTTACTTTTCTTTACTTTGCTTCTCTAAATTCTTCAAGTCTACCATTCACTTCCTCAGGACTATTATAATATATTAGCACTATATTATCTACAATAACAGCACACACTATGGTACCTCACTTTGTGTATTCTTTGTTATTTAATCCATTACCAGGGAAAATGAGTAAGGGCTCAAAGCAGAACCATGGCGCACTCATACTCTAACTCTAAAATCCTCAGCTTCTCTACACAGAATCCTAATTCTTATACTCAGTCCTTCATACATGTCTTCAATTACGTTCACAAGTAAAATGTATATTTAGTTACGGAATGATTTTGACATGGGTTCCTACATAATTGAAAAGAAAATAATAACGTGTTTAATTGTAATACTACTAAATTATAATATTATGTTCAATACTGATTCATAATATATCTGCAACAGACAATATAATGATCGTCTATTTAAAAATAATATATTGGTGTTTGGACGGTTAATTTTATAATATTTAAGGGAAAACACTATGTGTGTTTATTTTTCATGACGAGATGGGGCATTGGGTGAGTACTTTTATTTTCTTCCTTTGAATACAATCCACGATAAAAGTTTGAAACCACTAACAATAATAATTATTAGTATTTATAATGACTTTATTCAGTAAAGTAAATTCGGGATGTATTTTTTTAATCCGATTTCTCTATAGTCTGTACCGATATATACCTACTAACTGTAAATATGTTCATGCATGCAAATATACGCACGGTCTGTTGGACTTTTAACGTAATAAAGTTTTGAAATAAAATAAACGCAAACAAAGTTGGCGATATTAACTACATTGAATTTAATATTGTATAATTATTAACTTCCGAAAATGATGTTTCGCTTTATGTAACATTATTTGAAGCAGCGAAAACTTTGCGATTATATAGTAATATATTGTTTCATTAAACCGTACAAATCTGCCGGGAAATAATATGTATACAGAATTAAACAACTAAACAACGTGAAACTGTTGTATCGTAAGATATTGTCTGAAAAACAATTTTTGGCAGCATTCTGTTAGGTAGTGAGTTTTATTATACATATCGAATTTCGATGTAGGTAATATAATAAAACATGGATACACACGACATCAAATTGTCAATTTCAATAATCTGTTCTGATAATAAGATCATTTAAAAAAATATTTATCATTCATATATATTTACATTTTTTATAATAATGAAAATTTAATAGTTTTTACAAAAATACTAAATGTAAAATGCATTATATTCGTTTTAAAAAATTGAATGAAATGTTAATTAGTTATTTAATAATATATGAACGGCTAATACCCATATTTATATAATAAATATAATATTTATATTTATATGCTATATTTGAAATTGTTTGTTTTTGTTGTAATGTACCGAATTCGCATTTACTCTAATCGATAATGCCATTGTCATAAATCTGTTTTATGGACTTTTAGACATAAGATGTGCATATCACCAAGAATTATGGCAACACAATAGATATAGGATACTGCCCACATGGACTTGTGCTTGAGCAGATTGTATTGAAAGAATAAAAAATAATTGTATAGTCGTAGGACACTTATTATTGATGTTAAGGTCGTCGGATATAAGAATTAATATTATTATTTGATTTATTGTACTTTGCGTATCGCCCTCGTAACGATATTTCACTAAAAAAACCACATTATTATTGTTAACATAAATTGTATTTATATTCGTACTCTTTTGTACGGATAAAATAAAATGATAGGTAATGATATAATAAATAATATAATAATATTGTATCAAATGTGTACGCATAAAATATGTGGTAGTAGATATATATATCGATGATTTTCATAAGATTTTATGAAATATAGTAATTACATATAAGTATTTACTTCTAATATCAACGAAAATGTTTTCAAATATTTATTTTAATTTCCGAAAAATTCGTTATATCATTAATTCTAGAATTAATCTTAAAATTTACCTAATTTTGCTATAATTATATTAATTTAAGTTACAATTAAAATTTTCTAGTAATTGTATATAGCTTATATTATACTATTTAACACCTAACTATATCACGATTCATTTTCGTTCACTAATAACATAATAAACCCACTATTTTAGGGATTATATAATATTATATTTGTAAATTTCAATACATCTTTTGAAAATTAAAAGTTATATGATAAATAGACATTAAACTACTCTTTTTAAGTTAAAATACATGTAGTTCCATACATAAATTATTAACCAACCCCGAAATATATTTATATATGTATATACGAGTATATAATATATATATATATATATATTGCATATTATATACTCTTATTTAATGATATGTGGTTTTAAAAATGGTCGTCTTAGATCATATCAGTAAATATTAAATTATAGAAAATAACTTTATCTTTATTCTCTTTTAGAGTTATAAGTTTTTCGATGATATCTTATTCCAATGATGTATATGATTTTATAAAAACTACACATATAACGTACTTTTTAAATACTTACTATTTTTTAAAAACAAAATACAACTTACCGAGAGAATGAGAACATGGAAAATAATATTATTCTCAGTATTGTAGTAAAACTCAATGTTTCTAAAATTAATGTATCCTGTATAATTTTAAGTATTCCAAGGACTCGTTGGACGTTCGAATTACGGGTGTGTGACGACCTGTGCTGCGGTCGCTCCTCCTCTTCCTGTGAAAAGGACGCGATCGACCAATGTGATAAATTTAAGATAAGGATAATGTATATATTATTGCGGTTATCTTATCAAATAAATATATATATATATATATATAAATATAATAGTGGATATATTAAAAGAACAGGTACAGTGTACAGATAAACTCATACTTTTATGAAGATTTTGTACAGTTTTTCTAAAGTTTAGGGGAAAAATAAAAGTTACCCACTTTTATAAAAATATAAAATATTTGCTTTTCTCGTGAATATTTATAATTCTACAATTATAATTTTTTGGTCAAAGAAATATCGTATACCTCATTAGTCATTACTAATCTGTCTACATGGTTTAAATATAGGTTTAGCTGGCTATTGCACATTATACATACCTTACTTTTCTATGGATGGATATTAAAATGATAGCGTAAGAAGAGCCATTCTGATCGATCTACTATTGTATAAAGTAATACGATATCAGTACTTAATATAATTGATACTGTGATGTTGATATTGTACCACAGAATGTGGCAGCATCATAGATTATAATATGAAAACAGATAGTTCACTCGGCCTGAAAACAATAAATCGACGAATACCGTCTTTTGATATACTCCACAATTATCAGAATTACATACAACAATATAAATTATTTTGCTAATACACAATATTATTGCATAAATAGTTTCAGTATATTTATATACTTGTAGGTACTTATCATTTTTAATGTTATCAAAATAAATAATAATAAAACAACACGGGTTTCAATTGGTCTCACGGGAATAAAGTATACATTTGTGATAAATATTTTTTGGTCAATATGATTCCTGTGATGTTATCTGTAGCTAAATGACGTTATCGCTTGTGATTACATCGTGAGTGGGCCATCTGTATTCATATAATCTGTGGCAGTAGGTGGGTTACCATTTTGAATTTGGTGATGATAATAATTGAGAAAAAAATGATAAATTGAAACCATGACGATCCGCTACTGAATATCACATATATTATGTTGTAGATTTAGTCCATTAATCGCACGACTCGGCACTGTCGGTCATTCTTTTTTCCACAAAAAAACAAACACATCGACCAACGTTAAAATAATAGATAATTATATTACACGTTTTATGCTTATAGGTAATATGATGCAGGTATACGTTGATAAAATAATAGTAAATTTCCATATTTCAATTAGTTTGACCAATCGACATTGGTATACATATAATGGCTAATTAATTATTTTTTTGTTGAGCAAGGGGGTGGAGAAAGAGTGAGTAATATCTATACTATACACGTTATATGCCAGTCATTTGAAAAAAAAAATCCAACGGCCATATTATTTTTTAACAGGCTACAGGTGGATCGAGACCAAAATAAAACTGAATTAAAATAAAACTGTTCGTTTTAATTAAATAAAAAAAAAAAAAATCTATTTAGAAAAAAAAACCAACGTGTACGTATATTTTGCTGTTAAAATTAATAATAAATGTGTACGAAATGAAATTAATTCACCGTCAGGCCGGTGTGTTTATTGTAATACAGGCCGCCGAGCCGTCTCGCCCACACGAGACCAATTATTATGAGGTAGCTGCCGCGTGCCGGTAGGGATCGATTTTTAATTGCGCCGCGTATGACACAATCGAAACGTTTGTCGGTTTCATAAACGCAAGAGCTCGTTTATCTCGTTATTTATTGTAATAACTATGATTTTTTTTTTTCTTGGTCTTAACACCCATCGTCGTAAATATTATTCATTATCGTAAGTCCCGAGGAAAATATAAGAGAAAATAGCCCGTCAATAGGGGGTGGATACACTCCACTTGAAAAACGATTATAAAAATATAGGTACCAATAATTCAAATCTTTTAAAATATTAACTTCAATAAATCCAAATTTTGATTTTTCGAAACTAAATACTTGAATGCGTGCACAATACTCAGACTATACTACATACCTAGTTAGGGTTGCCGACCGTCCCACATTGAGCAGGAAAGTCGTACATTTGTTTAATTGGCCCTACGTCCAAAAACGCTTTACACTTTATGTAGGACAATCCTACATTTCAATACATAAAACTTTTAGGGTATATGAAAAATCACCTTTTTAAATTTTTTCATTTTAATTGAGTTTTATAATACAAAACTGATAAAAAAAAAAAGCATATTATACTGTACTATTTGTAGGTATATTATAATTTTTTAATTTTATTTAAGCTTGTTTCGGATTATATTATTATTATTATCAATTATCACGCACTGTCACCATATAATGTTTCCCGTATGACTTATCATTTTTTGCTCATATTTTATTTTCCTATTGTTTTTACTTTTATTTTGTATCGTTATATTTAAATAAAATATATAATTAATACGTTTGTTATGGTAAAGAATTTTAAAACGTGCACAAAACCAAAGCAAGTGTATTAATATTTCCTTTTGTTTTATTTTTTATTTTTATTAGTATGTTTTAATTTTTTATTACTCTGTTTTAATAATACAAATATTGTCATTTCTCAAAACTAGACTTTTTCAATATATTTATCTTAATAAATAAATAATCAGTCTTTAAGAAAGAGATGGAATGAATATATATATATATATATCAAAATTAGTAAAAAAAAAATTATTTTGCGAGCTTCAGCAAAACCCTTCTGCATTGTCCTACATTTCACATTTAAATAGTTGGCAACCCTATAGTTTGACTAATAATTTATATATAGTTACAACATTTTAAATACAAATTGAAAAACATGTTTTCTGTTTCCTTTTTTTATATTACTTTAGGCACCCATATTTATTAGGTAGGCATTTTCTGCTAATTATAGAAATTAACAACTAAGACAATAAACAAAATGTTAATAATAATAATGATAGTTATAATTAGGTACTACATTAAATTACAAAGAGAAAAAAATCAATCAAAAATGAATGTGTTTTAGTTAATTTAGTTTAGCAGTTGACATGTTATACTAATATAATATACACTACTAATAAGGCATACACAATTTCTATTACCTATCTATCTAATTATCTAGGTACAACTAATTTCATTTTATTTTTGATGTTAGATAGGTATACTATTTAAATAGGAAATTATATGATAGACAAAGTGTTAATTTTTTATAATATAAATTAGGTATATTCATAGTAACTTATAAACTGAAAGCATTACTAAACTGTAATAATTATATCCCAATGTTTTATATAAGGCTTACATTTTGGTATGTAAAATGATCGTACAACTAACGTACACATTTAAACAGAATTAAAATATATTGTATATTAGTATAATATTATAAATATTGTAAATAAATACATACCTAATACCATCACGCTGAGGGAATAACTCCATGGTTCCTATGCAGTTTCATTATTACCACTAACGGCATTTAATTATCTGCCATATTCGTTATTTTTCTAATATATAAAAGTAAATTTTAGTTTAAATTTATAATTTATAGAATCCGGTCATTGTTCACTTGATTAAAAAATATCGATATTGTTGTTCTTCGATACAATGTACTTATAGCTTAAAAATTACCGAAGTATATGCTGTTACTCGCGATGGTAAATTTTATGGATATTTTTAAATAGTAAAATGAAAAGCATTTTTAAATAAACATCTAAATCGTATTTAATGTATACTAATATAATATTATTGTAATATGGTAAACAGACAAAATCTTAGGTATAATGTACGACCTCACAATTTCAATATATTTTTTTAAGATCATGAAGTTTATAATTAGTTGTTAATTCCATTTCATTACAATATAAATTATAAAAGTTAATTTATGTGTTCAATTAATATTGTAAAAATATATACTTTTATCAATGGATTTTAACTAAATATGTCTAGGTGCATATATAATATTTTGTATTATTAACGCTAACATTTTAAATATTTTCAGATACCTATTTATTTACATGTTTCAACAACTATTATTAATAATTAGGTACATATTTATAGTCAGTGGTGGATTTGGGGAGGGACGCAGGGGGACGGAGCTACTCTTCATTTTTTCACGTTTAACAGCGAACCCTTTAATTTATTTATCGGGGAACGCAAGGGACGCAGTGTTTGTTTTAATTTTTATTTAACATTTTTAAAAATTATAATTTTTTTTTTTTTGGAAAAATCATGAAATTACGAAAATAAATGTTTCCTGTCCTTATCACATAATAAGTATTAGATAAAAAACATGATATAAAATGTTGAATAGTTGATCTTATTAAATCATATTGGCGTATCATATATATAGGTAATGAATAATCTTCATTATCCGTGAATGGCTAAAGCCTAAAGGGATGGCGAAATCG
>JAIPRL010011939.1:0-12724 GCA_025469235.1 Pemphigus obesinymphae
TATATTATTATATAATGAAATATATTTTATTTATATATTATTATTATTATGAAAAATATAGAATTGTAATAGTTGACAAAATTTTTTATTATAATATAATAATATTTATAAAAGTATCTTGTATCTTGTATCTTTTCTATAAATTAAATGTATCATGTATCTTGTGTCAAGATACCCAAAATGAATGTATCATGTATCAAGATACTTTTTTTTTAGTATCTTGCCCAACCCTGCCTATAATTTAGTGGTTAATTCACTCTAATATTAGAAATTACGACGTTGTCATAAGAATGCTGGATGTACATTTTGTATACATTATCAGTTGGTTAGACAGAAACAGCAAATGCGGGTAGGGTCGTCCGCTTAAGATGATTCCATATTTATTATTTTCCGTTGTACAAAAATGTCTACGAAAAACAGACGAAATGGCCTTTTATTATACAGTTCACACACTTATGTTAAAATGTATGTGAAAAGATATTTTGGAGATGATCTCATGGGGATTTTGCAAAATATTAATTAATAAAG
This sequence comes from Pemphigus obesinymphae, assembly GCA_025469235.1. Lineage (NCBI taxonomy): Eukaryota > Metazoa > Arthropoda > Insecta > Hemiptera > Aphididae > Pemphigus > Pemphigus obesinymphae. The sequence continues at coordinate 529 of JAIPRL010011939.1, forward strand.
AAGTTGCAGTGATTTAAAAACAAATAAAGAATATTTGTTTTCAAATAACATTCGATATTGGCTATAGAATAGGAAAAAAGAAAAAAAGATAAAAAAAAAACTCAAGATATCGTATCCAAAATGTCATCCAAAAGGTATCCAAAATGTTATTTAAATATTTTATAATAGGTATTTACTTAACTTTTAACTCTAAAACCATTTTAAATAGCATTTTTGTTTGTTTTTTGTAAACTTATTTTTGAACGAATGTCATGATTACACAACACAGAATTTTCATTTTTCATGAAATTTCATTAAAATTTCCTGTATTCAGAACTCCTTAAAAATAGCCACGCTGACATCCTTTTAAGAAGAAATGATAGGTAGCTTAAAAACGATTTTTTTATGATTTCACTGGAGTACAAACGTAAAAGCGTATAAGGTTGTACGAAAAACTTATCGGATATGCACATACATAAATCCATGACAAAATATATATGAGATATGCCCATCCCCACTTTTTCCCATGTATTAGGTTCTTCGATTTTCATTCAATTCTGTGGTGATAGCTTGGAAATGTATGCTTGATATATGTAACAAATTAGAGATGGAGAACTTAATACACGGTAAAAAGTGGAGATACTTCATAGAGATGTGCATATCACAATGTTGCTGACATAACTATCTATTTTGTCATGCATAAATCGTATATTATCATTTATATTTAGTAATGTTACAATTACAAACTCAAAATTTAAAATATCAGAGCCGAACTCAAAATATATCAATTCGAATATTGAACTAAGGAAAACAAAATTTAAACCTAATTTATCCAAATTCTATATAAAAAAAAAAAAAATATCAAAAATGTTTAAATAAGTAGTTTTTGCTATTTTTAGGATGGCTAATAATTTTCCAATAATGTGAGTACTTATTATCGACGCATTTTTATTATCGTTTATCGATATAATATAATATAATATTAACAATTATTTACTAAATTAATAAATAAATAAATAAACTAAATTAATTTTTAACTAGATAAAGATAACTAAATTAATTTTTATCTAGATAAAGATAAATAAAATATAATTTTATCTAGATAAAAATCAGATAAATATATTTTTATATTTTTTTTGCATGTAAAAATTAAACAAATGAAAATATTTCAATATTTTTCAAAGATTTTTATTAAATGTATAAACAATATAATATATCGTAATGAAATTGCCGTAGCCATTAACTTCAAAAATTCAAGTTACGTTTTCTTCCACTATCTATTTTACTCCAAAATAGGCTTATTCAATTTTTCTTCACTGATAACAGATAGATGAAAAAAATATACTCATTTTGGTTCACCTATATAAAGTCGGGTCACTCCCACAATTTAAATCTATAATATTTTTCGATTGGCTGTACAAGTTAAAATATAACCTTGACAAATAAATATATTTATATAAAATATATATTGACCAAAACATATTTGGAAGAAATGGTATCTTATTTGTGGAGGAAAGGAATTTATTTTTTGGAGGAAAATCCGCGTAATTTATAATTAAAGTTAATATATACCTACCACGTACCCAAATAATAATGAAAATTAATCGTTTCGTCCATATTTCCTGTAAAATTTGACAGAAAACACAAAATATAATAAAATTAATAATGTATATAAATAAAATGGGTAAATTATTTAATTTTATTAAAATTATTTCATGATAATAATATATATATATATATATACCTTCTACCAGCTTGTTTATCTGTTTTTAAAATATTATATTAATACAAAATATAGATTTAATATATATAAATAATAATAGAATAATATTAATATTATATTATTGTTATTTTTTTATAGTTGATCGTGGAATGTCTACATTATTTGATCCGACGGGGGACAATAAAATTATTATACCTAACTCGTATTAATAGCGGCCACAAGCAACCAGTCCGAATTTCAAATAACATCATTAACATCATTTGATATTTAATATGTACTTACCCGGTAACAACAAATTTGTTTATATTTAAAATATAAATATTTTCATAAAAATGTAGAAAATTAAATTAAAAATATATCTTATCATAAACACAATTAAAATTATAACGCAAATATAATGGAAATTGAAATAATTTAAAAAGTATATAGATAAATTTATCTAGATGAGTAAAATTTTTATCTAAGATAAAATTTAGATAACTAATCAATTTTTATCTAGATACTAATTATGTAGACCAATATATCTAGATAAGTCTGAACACTGCTTATTGATAATACACTAGTACTCGGTAAATATTGATAAATCACTATTCAGTATTTTGGTGATAATTGTATTAGGGAAAAAATAAGTTCTAGAGTTGCCAGTTATATTGGTACTTAATTGTTTTAAGTATTTTTAATTTTTCATGAAGATTGGTTCGGGTTCGATATTTAAATTGAACAGTTCGGTCCGGTTTGGGTTCGAATAAGAAAACGGTAAGTTCGGTTAGGTTCCACCTCAAAAATCTGGGTACGTAAAATCATTATAATTGATAACTATCACTGATAAAGTCTAATTTGAAAATTTTAATCGTTTTTTTTTCTTTATTCATTAATGGTCATACAATTTGTGTGTAAACTTGGAATTAAGATCAGGCCGTAACGTCATATGTATAATTACACAAATACAGCATATTATGGAGGGGGGTACTATTCTCCTCCCCTCCATAATTATGCCCCCCTGGATAGGAATAATGGATGTATACGAATCATAGAGTATATAGAGATGCCTTTACACATGCTCGCACAGGAATATGAAGCAATCGAAACAGCGGATAACAGTGTGACCATAATATAATTTTAGAGAATGAAATACAGTGGAACCTCGATAAGTCGAAAACCTTGATAAGTCGCCAAATACCACTTTTTACCGCCAAATACCACTTCAAAATCGCTTTATAGAAAAGAAATAGTGAGGAAAATTATAAGTGATATGGATGACGAAAAATCTACAGTAATCGATATTCTTCAAGCTATGCGTATTGTTGATAAAACGTGGAGAAACGTAACAACGACAACAATCGTGAACTGTTTTAGATCGTGTGGATTTGTACTTGAAGCTGAGAAAGACGACACATTGATGCCTATAATCGAAAATACTGATACGGATGACAGAGAATGGGCGCGGATAACAAGTCGTTATGGAATCGCAGAAGAAACCTTTGATGATTTTGTTGAAATCGACAATGACGTTGCCGTTTCTGGTATTCTGACAGACGACGATATAACTGACTCCGTTCGTGGCACTGAAGATGTTGATGACGTCGAAGAAGTATCATCTGAGCCTGTGCATCGTGTTTCAATGAAGCAAGCAGCAGCAGCACTAATATTGCTAAGGACGTTCACCGAACAATTGAGTAATGTGGACGATAAAGTGTACGCTGCTTTAAATTTGGTGGAAAATACTATTGATAATAGCAAATCTCAAATTTTTAGTCAAAGTAAAATAACAAATTATCTATTGTAAAGTTGCAGCGCATGTTTTATTATATTTTTTTTGTGATGATTTATTTAAATTTAAATAACCTACATAATCACATTTTTTTACATTGTATTAAATACTACTTAAAAACTTTAATACATACATACATACATTTTAAAAACTCTTTAAGTGGAATTTTTTTTTATAAAACCTTGGTAGCTCGAAAACCTTGGTAAGTCGAAAAAATTGCATTTCCCTCGAATTTCGACTCATCGAGGTTCCACTGTACTTTTATTCACTTTGTTCGAAGTTACACTAATATTATTATCAAAATAATAATTATCCGCTTTTCCCGATAACAATTAATTGAGGTAATAATAAACAGTGTAGGAAATACAATACAATATTTTATTTGGTACGTGTAAATTGACGTTTTCCTTATTTCACATTTTCGCGCTAATGGCAACACCCCCTCCCCCCCGTTACGAAAATAAATAATAATATAACGCGATAATGTGGAACGTACGCATTTTTTTTTTTTTTTTTTTTTTATAGCAGGTCATCCGGCCGAGTGTGCCGTTCGCACACTATTTAACATAACGTGACGGCGGGGCGGTCGGTGAAATATAATAATAATAATAATAATAATAATAACTGCGCGGGTCGGTCTTTAGTCCTGCGCGCTCGTTGTGTTGTAAATATAAAATATAGGGGTTTGGGCGGGACGCGGACGCAGGACGACGACGACGATAAACAAGGATTGGGTCGAAGGCAATTTTTGAAAAGGGAAATTAGTGTTTTCGGTACAACGGATATTTTCCACGTATATAACGTGTCGCGCGAAAGAACCGGCGGGGAACGGGGCCCGGGCGGGGACGGGCTAGCGCGTGCGGAGACTATCTTTCATTTACGCCCGACTTTTCTTATTCCAATTTCCCGAACTGTCCTCCCCCCCGCCCATCGCACAAAGGGACGGGCGCGGCGGCAACGCTCATTTTCTGATAACGTTTCCACTGCAAACCCACTCCTCCTGTCCCCGGCCCACTACGACACGTTGTTCCCGTATCCTTTTTTGTCCCTCCGCACATATACACCCGAGTCCTTTCTCCCGCCTGCAGCCTCCCGGCAGGACGCTGCAGGAGTCGGCGACCGTGATTGCACCATTTATGTTTCAACGCGTTCCGAGTTATTGTTGTTGTTGTTATTATTATTATTATTATTATTATTATTATTATTATTATTATTATTATTATTATTATTATTATTATTATTATTATTATTATTATTATTATTGTATTCGGTGGGCGCGCGATGTACGAGCGCAAATATATATCCGAGCTGTGAAGGGACTGGGAGAAGCTCGCGGGAAAAAAAAACGAGCTATATAGGTAAGCTTTGCAGGGATGGAAAACGTTTATATATATATACAAAAACGATCCTTTTCCAGGGACGCGAGAGGGTGTAATGACGTTGTTAGCAAATGAAATGTTACCGCCTTTATATACCCGCCGTGCGATTCTTCTTTCATTTCCGCGCGTGCACCCGCCACCCGCCACCGTTGTCGTTTCGCTATATTCGTTTCCGAATCGATCCGACAACGACACCCGACACTACTCTGTGCCACTGCCCTCAACGGTCTGCACGAACGCGCACAATATTATACACTATTTTATAATATTGCGTACAATGTCATACATACATAATATAATACATACTATTATAGACGTTCGCTTTCCCGACGACGCGGCAATAATAATAATAATAATAATACGTATCGCTGCGATGAAATGATAATAAATTGCGGTCTGCGTACGATTTTCTACCCGTATTTTGAAAGTTCAATAACGGAACAACGACGACAAAATGTCACAATCGCGTAACGATTTTCCTGCAAAAATTTTCATCGAGAGGACGAAAATATGTACCTGTTGTCCGTAAAAACATCGTTTCGTAACTTGAGTATAATAATAATAATAATAGATATATCGGCTAGAATAATAATAATATTCGCAGACAAACGGCGACGGAGCCGTTTAATGTTAAAATAATTGTATTTTTAACGAGCGATTTAAAATTTTTTCATATTTTCAAGGATCGACCGTTACGGATTTAAAGTATACATACAAACCCCCCCCCCCCCCAAAAAAAAACCTCTGTCAAAAGTCAGAAAAAGTTCTCTTCTTTTATTTAGTATCGATATTAATGATTTATGATCATTCTGAAAGCTATAAAACTTGAAGTAGGTACGCAGGTAAGAATAACGTGTTTTTTTTTTTAACAAATATCACGAATACACAACAATAAAACGTGGAACTGACGGGGAATATTTTTAATCTACTTTTAAAATACATTAAAATATTTTTAAATTGTTGGTTTTTCATTTTTCTTACAATTTCATAAAAATCGCTTATATAAAACCCCTTAAAAAACAGGTGTGTAGTTTTTTTCTTAATCGCTTTGGAAATGGCAATAAGTAATATATATATATAGGTACATAAATTAAAAAAAAAAATAATTCGTAAAATATTTCCTCAAATCGTAAAAAAAAACGTGACCTCACTTCCAAAAACGGGATTAAATATGTCCTGTTTAAAGTTTGTCGGTACAACTCGACGCAATCCCACAAAAATGGCACGTATAGTACGGGATCCTAGTAGGGTGATCATATTTAGAAAATTAAAATAACATGACATTTATATCTAACCTCTCCCCACCACGATATTTAAATTATTAAATACCAATTTTCTAATATTTATATGAAATAGTAAGGAATTCAATTGTCAACGTTCGTTTTACTAAATAAATAATAGAAATTTACAAATTTCTCTAGAAAACCTGGATTACCTAGACATAGATATATTTGTAGATTTCCTTAAATTGCAGAAAAAATATCTCAAGCACCCGGTTTCTTTTTTGGTCAATATTCGTTGGAGATTATTTATAGTATATAAAATAATGTTCATTATTTTACTTTTACTATAACATTTTATGTACATATTTATATGTTTTATAGACGAAGGAATAATATATATATGTTAGGAAAGCCCACACTGTGAGCGTACTAAATTCCAGGTTTCTAAACGGATTTTAAACAATATTCTAAAAATTTAAAACAAAACGAATAATAGTAACCAAATCAATGTTCGGTCCTCGTAACTATGTAATACAAATATTATAAAATAAATATTATAAACCAAATAATATAAAATTATTTCAAAATCAACAAACTCGTAAGTATAAGTATGTAGGTACTAGTAACTAAGGACAGACGGACAAAATCAGTGGCGTATTTACGGGGGGAGGGGGTTCCCGGGTTCTGACCCTCCCCCCAGAAGCAAAATGAATCATCAAAATGTATCATTTATTTTTAGGACCTTTTTCAGGCTTTTACAAATAACCTATTAATTATTGTCACCCGTCGGTAAATTGCAGCACCGAAATAATAAATTTTGTTTTTTTATCTGAATTAAACCCCCCTCCCCTCCCGATAAAAATTGAAAATACGCCACTGGACAGACTTATGTTTAGAAACCTAAAATATGGTTATGTTCCTTGTTTATAAGCATCCAAAAATGTATTAAAATCATATAATAATTAATTAATGATGAGAAATTCAACGATTTTAGTACAAAAAGCATTTATTTTCTTTCTGAAAACCTTAAGAAAACCTTGAAATTTTATAATTTCAAATACTCGGCAATCCTGCAGTAGGTATGTGACATCGCGATTTCCCATTTGTTTTTATTTTAAGTTTTTAATTATTCCGTAAATTGGTTTTAAAATGCATACTATGTTATATGCTTATAAATTATTTATTTTATACGAGTACCTACCAATAATTGGATATAATAAACGTTCCAACGATGTTTCATAATGTTATAAAATATCTATAGTATCTTATAGAGATTCGAAGTTTTTACCACCTAATTATTATTCATGTAATTTATGTATATAAACGTGACGAAACAATTTTTCTCCATTTCTTTAAATAATATTTGGAATTGTAAATATTTGAAAAATCGATTTTTTTAAATAAGTAAGATTTATTGTTCGTTTTGGGCTTTCAGAAATTCTATATCCCTCATATCCCGTCAGTGAAAGTACATGCGAATGCCCAATAATTTTATATAGAGTCAGCAGCATATATAAAGAGGCGAGGCTGAATAATATATTTAAAAAATAACTCTACTTGATGGGTATAAATAGAAATGTACACATATAGCTGTCATAATAATATTTTATGTATAACGCTTTGTTTTCCTATAAAAAAAAAAAAAACAATAATAAAATATATAACAATGTCTAGTCATTGGGCAAACGGAATATTATGGTATTGACCGGCTCTAGAGGTGCGTATTTGTACACCTAATTTGGAAAATATATTTTTATATATAAGGCAAATCGTTTATATTTTACATCAGCTTTTCGTATAATAAACACTAATATTACTCAAGCACGCCTTGTTCGTATATATATATATTTTTTTTTATATATATAATATATTATATGCGTTTTATACACATGTAATTCAATTCGGACTTTCACATACCATGCGGTAGGCCACCGACACGTGCAAGGTTTTTACCGATTACCACGATCTTTTAATGGTATGTGGGACAACCCATGTTTTTATTTTATTCAACTGTTATAATTATTGCGGTATAATACGTATAACGAGTTGACTGCAGTACATCTTTAGGAAAAAAAATAAATAATCGTATCAATTATTATTACGCAACAGGCAACAGGTACAATGAACAATATAGTTAGTGTTTATAATTTGTACGTTTGTAAATACATATATTAATTTAGTAACATGTGTATGGTATTATAAGTTAGTTTTAGATTTCTCAATTATAAGTTTGGACCGATGAAAAATTTATGAGTTGAAACACATTATAGTCCGTCTGTCCGTACTAATGTTTATGGAATAAGGAATTATTGTTTATTGTTTAAAATATATTTAGAAACTGGGAATTTAGCACGTTCGTAGAGTGGATTTTCCGAACTTGTTTATATATATATATATATATATATAATACTAGGTTAATAACCCGTTGTCACCGGGTTAAAGTAAAAATAAAATTACACTTACTCCATTAATTCTCCCCTTTAAGGTCAAATTTCGAAAAATCCTTTCTCGGCGTTTCATCTTTCTACAACCAATAGTTTAGTCTGAGCGATGAATACATTTGAAATTCACTTCCCATTTCAAATTATTTTAAAAATAGATAAAATCTTTTTATTAATATCATTATTATTATTATACTCATTATTAGTTGATTTTTTATACATATACATATAAAATTGAAATTAATTTCCCACTATCCTCCTTTCTCACTCTTATAGGTTTTATTTCATAAAATCCTTTCTTATCGGACATTTATGGTCATTAAAGGAACATTCTCTGAATATTTTAATTTGTTATGAGTGTTATGACCATTAAGTTTGGGCTAGGCGTTGACTACGAGTTTAAATCTGATCCCCTTTGTTTCCCCGTCTATAAAAGTCGAATTTACAAAATTAACCCCGGAGTATACCGGACAAGCATATTTTGCGACTTTCTTTAATAGTAATAATAATAACATTTTAATTTTAAATAATAATATTGCTTATAATATTGATAATATTTAACTTTCAATAGAACAATCTTATCTAACAGTTTTAATATTCACACTCGTACCACCACTCTTTACTTCATTATATAAATTTGTGGAGTTTTAAAATTTCACCTCTTATCATTGGTTGTTGGTAATAATAGTGATAATAATATGAGTTTTATGACAAAATGTACAATATATAATATGCAGTACTATGTTTTGCTTTGAAATATTGCTGTAAGCTTTTTAATGACTTATTGCATAATATAGTATTCCTGACGATAAAAAACCAATATTATATATTATGTAAAATATCAACCTTTTTGAAAAGGAAGTAACGTGTTTTGTTCAAATACTCTCATGTCTCTAATAACACTTGTCATTTTAACCAACAACTGATTTATTTAATCATTTAATCATTTATTTAATGGATAACTTGAAATATCACTGTTAAATCTATGTTGCGTATTGAGAATATCAAACCAATTATTAGATAATCAAATTATTTCGGATGTTTGTTTTTAAGGTAAACATACTTATATAAGTTTTATTATTTATTGACAACAAATTAAAAAATTATTTACTTTTTTTCCAATTAAATATGTATTATTAAAATTATTTTGCCCACAGTATGCAACAGTCTAGGAAAATACATGAACCGCAAGTTCTACGAATGTCTCTTAATAAGCTTACAGGCTAATTTATCGTATTTTTCAGAGCTGACTGTTTGTTGAATCTGTAAAATGATTTTACCCACAATGTTTTGTATTAGAAAGAATGAATCCACTAGAAAAATATTTAATTTGTCTATTGTAGTTTATTCCTGGCCAATCCAAAAAAAGCATAGGATATCCGCAATGACATATATACTATACTTATATTGTATATTGTAATTGAAAAATGTTATGTAAAAAATTATAGGTGGCAGAATCGATAAGCCGATTTAGATTTATCTGTAATGTTACTGGCGGAGTCGATACATCTTTTTACTTAAAAATAAAGGTATGGCGGAATTAATTAAATAGGATTGAACACCAATTACATTTCTTTATTGATCCATGCTTGGAACGAAATAAATTATTGACACTGTTTGATATTATTTTTTAAAAAAAAAACCATATATTATATAATATACTCGTATATACCTATATAAGACACGGTCCAAACACAAAACCATCGATTATTTTTTTATCTATGTAATAACCAAAATCCAAAAATATAATTTGATCTTCACAGATCAATGTACCTATCTATATAATATGACGTTTATATACTATATTATGGCATTTATTTTAAAATCATTATTATTATTTTATAATATATAATTTATAAAATTATTGCCTTATATTATAATATATATGTACACTCGAAAATAAGTAAATAAGAAAATAATTATATATATAATAATATAGAATTTTTTTTTGTCATCGCGAATTTATTAAATAGGTAGTCTAATAGATCAATACTTCTCAAACTGTAAGCTGGCTTTATGGATATTATTGGGGGCCATGAAATATTTGTATATATATCTTTTATTTTTTTTTTTTACCTATTTTCAAATGTGTTTATGATAAAAACAAAAAAATCACAATTAATTTCACTTGTGAAAATTGAATAGTCGTTAATTTGTGGGTTAATGGGTCATTGTAAAATAATACAATTTTATTATTATTATTACATCAATGAAGTTTATCGCACTTTGGACTTATTATTCCTGATTTAATCGACAATGATAATCTTATGTTATTTAAAGATAAGATAGCATGTACTATTGTACTAGTATCCACACAGTTATAAGACCACAGTTGTATTTCTTTGCACTACAGTATTGTGTGTTTTATGTGTCGCGTTAAATTGTTAAAAACTGAAAATGGAAAAATGGTTAAAATGAAATGTATGAAAACAAATACTTCTCATTATTCTAGTTATTACTAAGTTATTTGTATTTATGCAGACCTATTTAAAGTTTAAATTTATTATAAATTTTTTTTCAAAGATATTTAAAAACGTATATGTACGAGTATTTACCATTTACTTAATTTGTGTTTTTTTTTTAAAAATTTATTTAGTAATTTTATATCTAGTTGTAAAAAAAAGGCAAAACTATTTTGAAAATTTTGATGGTAAATAAATATTCTGGACCACGACAATTTTACAATAAATTTAGGGGCCACATGACAAAAAAGTTCAAGAAGCACTTGTAATAGATGATAGATTAGTACGTATAGTTATAGGTCTATTGTCTATAACTATTTTGAATCCCCAAGACCCTCACACACCCCACGATTGTTAGTAGCGACTGCTCCTGGCAGTCATTATAATTGACCGCCCTTGCTATCCGATATAACAATGCAATAAACTCTCTGAAAAAAGGGGAATCAAAATTCAAACATATACATCTGTACATAATGATATTATTTTTGTACAGAGGTGTATGTATATTTGAATTTTGGTACCATTTTTGGATCGATTATTATCTAATCATAATCATGTTATTTATGATATCTCGAGTAAGATTTATCTTACTATAATATATATTCCTACGGTATATCTCTGGTTAAAAACCAAAGAAGGTCTACTGTAAAAATGTCTAATATTAGATTATAATCGCAGCTGGACTTTCATTTTTTTATTCGGCGGAAAAGGATCTAGCCCCATCCACCTACTGCAGTATAATCTGAACAGCTTGTTTTTAATTATTTAAAATGTCAGTATTTTAATGTTTTAGAAGTCATTTTTTTTCAAAGTTTTTAAATTTTTTGGTTTATAAAATAGCTTTTTTTTAAACATTGTTATTTTACGAATGCTATAATAGCTGCAGTGTGTGTGTATATATATATATAAAAGTGTTATCACAGAACGTAATATTATAATATGATTCTATACAGTGGTTGAATTGGAAAAAAAAATAAGGACGGACTCTGAGCTTAGTTCAAAAATCAGCGTTCCGGGACATATTAGAGAAAAAGTAAACCGTGGAGGACTTCGTCCCCCACACCCCCTATCCAAAGTTTCTTAACCAGGGTACATTTTAAAAAACATTTTAGATTATTATAGAACATGAATGAGTAGAAAAATCCAACATTTTTTTTTACATCATTGTTAGGTTACATATTTTCAAGATGGCATAGTTTAAGCATTCCTCTTTCAAAA
>JAIPRL010011940.1:0-12723 GCA_025469235.1 Pemphigus obesinymphae
ACTCCACTCATCCACCTTAACATTTTCATCTCAGCTACACTCATTTTCTGTTCTATCTTTCTATCTACTGCCCAACATTCCGTTCCATACATCATTGCAGGTCTCACCACTGCCTTATAAAATTTACATTTTAACCTAATAGGGATTCTTTTATCACACAGAATACCTGACGCTTCTCTCCACTTCGTCCATCCACACTTAATTCTGTGTTTCATATCCTCTTCGAAACCCCCATATTTCTGTACAACGGACCCTAAATACTTGAACCTCTCCACTTCTCTCACCATATCCCCACTTAACTTTATTTCAAGCCTTTCCCTATTCTCTCTGTGTTCCCTTTCACCAAAGTCATACTCTATATATTCTGTTTTATTCCTATTAATCCTTAGTCCTTTAATTTCCAGAGCTTCCCTCCACTCTTAAAGTCTATCATTCACTTTCTCAGGACTTTCTCCTATCAGTAGCATATCATCTGCAAACAACATGCACCATGGTAGCTCTCCCTGTGTATCCTTTGTTATCTCATCCATTACCAGGGAAAATAAGTAAGGACTCAAAGCTGAACCCTGATGTACCCCCGCTCTGACCCTAAAATCCTCAGTTTCTCCACACAGACTTCTCACTCTTATACTCACCCCTTCATACATATCTTCATTTATGTTTACATACCCCTTTGGTAATCCTTTCTTTATTAAAGCCCACTTTAGGATCTCCCTAGGATCCCTATCATAAGCCTTTTCTAAATTAATAAATACCATACACAATTTCTTTTTCCTTTCTCTGTACTTCTCTAAAATCTGTCTCACACAAAATATTGGCTCCATTGTTGATCTCCCAGGCATAAACTCAAACTGATTTCTAGTAAGAGTTGTCTCACCTCTAATCCTTTTATCTATTATCTTTTCCCAAATCTTCATACTGTGGCTCATAAGTTTTATCCCTCTATAATTTCCACAATCCTGTACATCTCCTTTACCCATAAATATTGGTACTACACAACTCTTCCTCCATGTTTCTGGAAATTTTCCTTCTACTAATACCTTATTAAAGAACTTTGTCAGCCATTGTATACCTAAACTTCCTAATACTTTCCATACTTCTACTGGTACTCCATCCGGTCTCATCGCTTTCTTATTTTTCATTTTTCTCACAGCACTCCACACTTCCTCTTCCCTTATTAAATCCACTATACCCAAATTCCACTCTACCCGATCAAATGCCTCTCTTGGAAATTCCTCATTTAATAATCCCTGAAAATAGTCTATCCATCTCTTTATCACTTCATTTTCCTCATTTTTAAATATGTATATTTTGATCAAAAAAAATAATGGTGAAGTCAGAATTTGGCTGCCAGACTTGGTTTTAAAGTTATATCAGATTTAAATTTATAGATTTTATCAATTCGTTTAAGACGTCTATGTTTTTATGTTTTACAACAGTAGTCTACGTAGTAGTATATCCACCGAAATTTCGTTCAAAATCATTTTTTTTTTAGGAAGAAATAATCATTTCTTCAAAATATCATTGCTTTCAAATTCAATATATTCATCATGCTTCCACCCCCTACTGACCGGCTTTTTTTATTTTAGATGTAAACATTTTTAAACAGATAAGTATACTAATAAAATAGTCTCGAAAATCTATTATAAACGGGACATCTAATTCACTGAGTGACCAGTTTACGTATATGTCTGGTCGTATACTTTATATTATACATGTTTGGTATTGATTTTTAGTGTTACGGAGAAATTCAATAACAATTCTTCTTATATAAAAGTAAAGATTTTTGTCATCGTATATAAATTCATTAAACTTTTCCACCGTAAGGAATAAAAGTATATTTTTTTCAATTATATTTCTGCATTATAAACCCATCAAAACAACGATTAAATCATTTTGAAAATGAGGGTGAAAATGTAAATTTATTAAAAATAAAAATAAAATAGTGTAAGCTATAATACGATTTAAGCGCACGCATGGATCTAACATTATCCATTAAATACATGTATGGTCTGGCAATAAAATAAAAAAGGAAAAAAAACATGAAATATTTTACGGTAGGTACTTACCAAAACCTATTACCATAAATAATATTATATTTTCCTATAGTAAATAGTAATTTAATATAAAAAAAATGTAATGTAAAAAACAGAAAATGAGTTAAAATATTAATTAATCTAGAAAAATACCCATTAAAAAAACAACATTAAAATAGACGCCGGAATTATTTGATTTCAAATCTGATTGCATGTATTAACATTGTATTTTACTATATTTAAGTACGGTATATACCTATATAATATGTTCGAAGTTCAAAATACTAAAACTGACGTTTTTTAATTGATTTTTTTTTTAAAGATGACAATTACTGGACATGAATGAATATAATAAGTTTAGGTTAATTTATAAAAATATGAGTTAATTTTAATTTAAGAGGTTAAGCCTGATTACGTCAGAAAAATAAATTTGTAATTTTTTGAGTTTTATTAAAATGCATATTATTCACAAAAATCTTTCGCAAATTTTCATGAGAATAATCATAATTCGTTCCAGATTTATGAGCGTTTAAACAGAAAAAAAAAGGTCAAAATGTCCATAAATATGTGACAGATGTAGAAAACGGATTCAGTGAATCCTAATTTTAATCATAAAACTTTAATTGCGTTTAAAGTGACCAAAATATTTCTCAAAAAGTATTAGATCAATCGATTTTAAATTTTGGAGCAGTGCTTGAATAAGAAATATTTTATTCCGTTGAAATGTTATTTTTAATATACTAATAATTAGGAAGCGGTTTTTAACCGGGATTATCGGTAATTTTTTAAATTTTCAAATTTTTACCTAGCCATTTATCAATATATGTGTAATATTAAGAAACCACTTAATACCGGTTACCGGTGCTCAAAGGGTTTAGTCAGTTTTTTTAGACGGTTACCCTATTTTTTATAATTTTTTTTTTTTAATCATTTTTTAGTTTTTTTTATATAGCTATAGCTATAGCTATATATAACGTATATAGTCAACGTCATGTTTATTAACTCATTAGCTCTCACCTAATTCAGTTAAAATATTTTAATTGACTTAATATTATAGTAGTAAGTCAAACAAAAAAAACCTAACAAACATAACTTTCCCAGCCTTGCAGCGGGAATGACCGATGATCGTTTACCGGCGACGAGGTGGGAAGTATTTTTAAAACACTTTGAAACGATAATAACGTATATCCTTATATATAGATATTAAATTACCGTATTTTGTATAACGTTTTAATAACATGTATATTAGTTTTTTATTATTATTATTTTTTTACCATATGTGGTGTATTGGATCTGCCGCCGCCGTATATACGTTTCCGTGTTTTCGACACCTGATTTGTTGTTATAACACCACGTATGTAATTATAATATTTAAAATTAAACTTCAACGTACATAATATTCTAATGCATTATGCAAAATGAAACGACATGTCGTAAATCAACACGAATCTTCGTTATAATAATAATGGGAGAAGACGCGCTCTCGCACCGCGGCTCGGGCGAACGGGGTATACATATACCTCATTTTGTGGTTTCGAAATGCACCGCGTGCAGCAGTGAAATAACGCGGTGAAAACAATAATATAATAACGATAATAATAATGCCTACGAATTAATCAAGAATAACGATGTATTTTGTTACAAAAAAAGACAAAAATTGTAGATTTTCCGTTTATTGGCCATTGCCGAAATTTTCGATATTATATCTGTAAGAGTAGGACGTATCCATACCTATATAGCTCCGTTGAGCCATACGTTTTATTCGACATGTAAACGTAAATTTTCCGTCTTTTATATGTTTCGTAAATTTTTATTTACAACAATATATTTATTTCATTGATCGAGAAAAAAAGAATCGAAAAGTTTTAGCTAGTTCAAGTTCGAAACACGCGTAAAATAGTTGAACACGCGGATACCTATATACCCAGTATACCTACGTAGGTACCTACTATTTAGTTCTCATAAGTATTGTATTTATTATTAATAAATATTGTATTCGGTATAGAACTTTTTGTTTAAATAGTAGACGTAGTCTATTATAATTTATAGTTAAAACGATTTTATTCTACAAAGTAGTAAAAACAAAATAATATTTTCTATCGATGGCCATGATTAATCAAAGAGAATTGTTATCAATAGTTTTTCAAATGAAATACTTATTTATATTATATATCCGATTTCCCAAATCATAGAGTCAAAACGGTTTTGAAACCGATTAAACTTGTAAATCTATACCGCCATTTCAAACCCGAAAAAAATTCAAACCAATTTCAATCCCGAAAACCGAAATATTTAAAATCATATTCTTTTCTCGTACCTATATAATATATAGTTATTTATTATACTCATTATTATATATTTTATTTGGGTATTTCTGTAGGTGAGAAAATTGGGTAGAAAATTAGTTTATTATTTATTAATTATAAATTACCTATTTGTACCTACCACGAAGAAATAACATTGTATGCCAGCAACTAAGTTCTGCGAATAGTGCCACATCACTCGGTCCACTTATCATAATTATAATTGTTATCTACTATTTATTTTGATTAAATATATTCAACTTTGTAAACATTAAACTTATTTATATATTACTATATTCAAAAGACTGTAGGTAAGACCGAGTGACGTCAGAATTTATTGCTTAGTGTGTGCACATCTATCTTCAATAAATCCTAAAATAATTATATTATAGTATTTATAAAAAAATGAATAGCTTAAATTAATATTATGATATGTGGGTTAACTTTTAATCAATTGTAGGTAATTTAAGTATATATTAAATTATATATATAGTGCCAGTAAAAAAATAATATTACATGGATCTATAAATAAAACCCTGTTCTATTTATACTTTTTTTTAAAAAAAAATTTAATGTATACTCCTTTATATGTTTCTTCTGAAAAAATTTTTTAACTTATTTTTTTGTTGACTACATGTTGATATATAAATATTAAATATATATTACTATAATATAATATGTTATTATATATTGAATAATAATAAACTTTTTTCATAGTTTAAGTTTAAAAAGTGATCAATAGCTATTGCTAATGGTAAAATTTCTGTAGAAAATCTTGTCTTTATATTACAGATAACTGCATAAATTATAAGATGATGGACCTTTCAGTAATCAATTAAATCAATTTCATTACCAGAATTTTCAAAATCAGCACCAGTTTTAGTTGTTACAACAAAATTTTATAGAGGACAGACTCAGTTCTTTTCCTTTTTAGTACTATTAATAAAAATATAAAAATTAAGTAATAAAATATTTATTTTGAACTAAACTATTACTTTTAGTACCTAGGTTCTTTAATATTATGTTTCTTCGAAAATTTGACCATATTATCTCAAATTGTTAAATATATTTCTAAATTTCGACCATCTTCAAAATATTTTATCACTGCATTTGTAATACAAGCTGCTTAACTAAGTTTTCCTTTTTTATTTTGTAGCTTCATGCTTAGAATATTTATAATATTTAATTACAGTTAATTTCTGCCGATCTGGTCTTAAATGACATTCAACCGTCAGTAAACCGTTCTGTCCTCATTTATGAACAACATGGCTTTCGCACAGGACGGTCTACTGTTACATGTAATATCACTTTGTGTAATTATATATTTAGATCTTTCGATATTGGTGCTCAGGTTGATGTGATATACACTGACTTTTCCAAGGCATTCGATTCTGTAAATCACAAAGTTCTCCTTTACATACTTCGATCTTCTAGTTTTGGTGAGTCTCTTCTATTTTAGTTTGAATCTTTCTTAACACATAGGTCTCAGTGGGTGAAGCTATTTGATATTAGGTCCGAACCCTTTATTCCCACCTCGGGTGTACTCCAAGGATGTCATTTCTCAAATATACTTTTCTCCCTTTTCGTTAGTAATGCTCAATTTGTTCTATACCACAGCCGTCTGCTATGTTTTGCAGATGACATGAAATTGTATAGGATTATTCAATATGCAGAAGATTGTTCACTTCTCCAAGATGACCTCAATAGATTCGTCATGTGGAGTGAATCTCTGAGCCTGGCTTTCAATATTGCTAAATGCCGTTCGATGTCCTTCACCAGAACTCGGTCTCCCATAATCAATACCTACTTAAGTAATGGAGTTGGAATTTCATCAGTTGGCTCTCTACATGACTTAGGCTTTATATTCACGAATTCCCTTTCTCCACACTCACACATAACTAACATTACATGTAAAGCCTATAAGTTACATAGGTTCATTAGAAGAGTTTTAAATGAATTTAAATTAACTAATTCACTTAAATCTCTTTACTGTGCTATCGTTCGACCGATCCTAGAATATGGTTCAGTGTTTTGGAATCCTCATTGTAGTGATTTATGTCGTCAACTTGAAGGCGTCCGAAGGAAATTTCTCAATTATGCAAGTTATTCTTTGAAAATTCCTTGCCATCCTCATAATTATTCCTCTGTCTTATCTAAACTCAACCTATCCACATTAGCTGACCGTCGATATTCTCAAAACACTTCCTTACTCACAAAACTTATTTCTTCGGATATTAACGCTCGAACACTTCTCTCACTAGTTAATTTTAGAGTGCCTTCACGTTTTACTCGTAACAAAACTTCGTTTTGTGTCTCTCTCTGTTCAACTAATTACATGTCTAATAATCCAATAAATCACATAATGAAAATAGTAAATAAGGACCTCCACTTCTTTAGTATGTAAGTTAAATTACTTTATACTTGTTATTTTAATAACCGTTATTAATAATTTATCATATTAAATATATTGTTATGTTATATGTATCTTTTTACCTGGGCGAAAGCCCATTTGTATTTACAAATAATTAAATAAATAAATAAATTACAATTAAGTCATTATAAGAAACATATTAGTATTACAACATTTCCAAATCTTTTCAAACTTTTAAATTTGGCGCTAACCATCTCAATACCTTTATCATAGTGTGAAAGGTTATTTTCCACAATGCGAAGAACTAAAACATATATAAGATTGACAGATAGATCTTGTCTATCATCTCTTGTCATTATAAAATTGAGAGAGATGTGTCTAATAATATTAAATCTCAATATATTTTAGATATATACTCTAAATAAAACAGACGTTTAAATTTATTAATTTGAAAAAAAAATTTTTTTTTTTTAATGTTAAAAATAATTGAGTACCTATTTATTAATTAAATAGTTATGAATTATGATATTTTGTAACTATTATTATTTATTACAATTTAATTTTTATGATACATACCTACAGAATTTATTATTTTTAGTTTTTCATGTAAAAATATAATATGTATATAATATATTATATTTTCAATATGGCGGAATAAAAATTTTGAATTACCTACCTATATGTTTTTACCTCACCAATTAATAAAGTGTTTATATATAAATATGTAAGTAACTATTTTTCAAAAAAATATCAAAAAATTTTAAGTGACTATAAATATCCCGATAAGAGCACCTATTTAAGGAGATTGAAAAAATTACGTTTTTCGATATTTTAACATTTTTTCCTAGACACAAAAGCCAGAGTTCAACCAAAAAATGTCAACACTTGCTCTTTTACAATTTCTAAATCCTTTTGTTGTAAATGTTTCTTCAGATTTTCTCGTACCAAAATTACAACATGCATAACAAAATATACCATACTATTTTATACTATACTTCAGCCAATCAAACTGATTAAATAGCGATATAGAAAATGAGCGATTTTGTAAACCAAACCGAGTTTTAGGATATGCCCATCTAACAGATATAGCAAGTGTATAGTATATAAAAGTTATTCATTCTGTCAGAATAATAATAATTATTACTCTTATATTCTTCATATTATTATAAAAAAGCAAAAGCGAAATAATTATAAATTACTACGGAACTTCTAATATTTTAATATTTACCTCTAATTTTGGTGTTTCCGAACCACATTCTAAATTGTCTAAATCTGGAATAACTTGTAAGCTGGGAGTAGGTTCATCTGGTTCATCGACGACCTGCTCCACGGCTTCATGATCTTCATCATCACTATTAATTGTTACCAAGTTTGTGTATCCAGTTGTTGGAGAATTTTTAAATTTATTAAATACACTTAACAAATTTTCATCTATTTTACATCAACACAATGTGTAAAATTAAACGGTGAACGAGTATCAGTATAAGTATAAGTATAAAGTAATGTCACATGTACGAAAATACTCAATGACTAAAATTATGCGACTATGGCGTGATATCGTGATGAAACCGGTCGAAGAACGTCTTTATCGCCGTTGTTGTGTGTATAGATAATAAGGGTATTTCGTATTCAATTTATAATTTATTACATTTAATAATTTCCTTTATCATTTATGATATATTTTATTCTGTGGCATTACTGTGTACCTGTCTATCTGGAGACTGAAATTACATTGTATACGTTTGGGGACAAGAATTATTTACACTAAAAATATTATTTTATCAAAATAATAATAATATATTCAAATACGTATAAACAACGTATCGATAAATTATTATAAGATACTTTTATCATTTAAAGAAACTAAAATTCCTGGGGAGAGAGCTAAAAAACACAATGGAGGATGAGCCCCCTCAAGCCCCTCCTCTAAATACACCAATGTTTGTTATTTTTGAATTAATTCTGGAAAGTAACTTGATTAAACTATAATTTTATAAGTAACTTGAAAATAATAAATTGGATTTATTTTACTTAATGTAACTTGTAATTTAATTCAATTACTTTTGAAAAGTAATTTACCCCACATTGCGTATAAATTCCTGGCATATACCATCACGGTACAGGTATTATAATATATACTGGGATACCGTTCCTATGAAATTATCGTATTATACACACACGCTTATAACGAGAGTTACTTCAAACCATTTTATGATAATGCGATTTTAAACAGGACATATTTTTTCGTAATGGCCGTTTGTGAGTTTGCCGGGATCAACGCATAAAATATACAATAACATTATAATATTATATGCACACACACACACACACCTGACGAATACCTACATTATAGATATAACTCGTTTCGGATTAAACAATAAAATAATATCGTGGTGAAACCGATAAGTAGGTGTATTGGTATATTATACATTTTTTTTTTTTTACCAGAATCACACTCGTGTGGATCAAACTAAAAGATAAACACCGATCCGGACACGAACCAATCGTTTCTCACAGCTTGCGGCATTCTCTCTCTCTCTCTCTCTATATATATATATATGTATATTTATATATATTACATACATATTTAGGTACAGATTATTATATTGTAAAGTATATTATAACATGTTTCCGCCCGTAACAGTACAGTCATTATACATGTATAATATATGGTTTGGTTTATTTAATAACATACTCTTGAACGACGCCGAAACACTGCCGATCGTATTCCTTCGTTAAAATAATTCATTTAATTCAATATCGTATAATATACGTACATATTCATGTAATAATATATTCCGGTAGAAATATTATGCAGATCGGTATATTGTACTCGTATGCTATATCATAGGTTTACATGAGCCTGAAATCTAATTATACAGTATGGTCGGGCGATAATCCGAACTGATTGTAATGTCACCCGTTGTTCGGATTATCGAGAGTTAAAAAAAAAACAGCATCCCTATACCTATATATATATATATAAAACAGGCAACTGGACGTATCCGCCACTATGGGCGTATCCGCCATAGTAAAAGATTTATATGCAACGAAAAAAAATGCTTGGAATGAGCCCACATTTGGTGGTAATTTATCTCAATAATCAATGAGTTTTTTTACATTTTTCATGAAGTGAATCGTATCCGTAGTGTTTTTTTACGATTTAATTAATTAATTTGTGTATAGAGAATGGGGTTTTAACTCAAAAACCAATTAAAATATACACGTAGTTGATTCTTAAAAATATAAATATTATGTTGGTAACTACAGTTTAACAAGTTTTTACAATTGTTCAGAAGTCAAATTTTAGGTCCTCATTGGTCAGACGCATTATTTTATATATTTTTTTACAAAACGGGTGTTAACCCAAATACAATACTTGTAATATAATATACTAATAATATTATTATATAATACCTATACATATTAAATAATGCACAAATATGCATAAATGCTCAAAAGTAATAATATTATAATACCTAATAATAATAATATTATATATTATAAAAAATAAAAATACTATTATGTATAAGTAAAACTAATTATATTATGAAAAATAATACACAAAAAAGAATATGTACCAAGAGTATTCAAAAAAATATTATAAGTAAAAACTATTTTCGGCCACAAGTCATCGTCAAATTACCCATCAGGTGACTTAATCATAACTAGTTGTTAACTATTTAATTTTTTCAATTAATTGATTTTTAATTGTTTTAATTTTAAATATATTTTATAATTATAACACTTATCTGTATATGTATCTGTATAAATTACAATAACGTGTCCAAGTATTGAAATTTTATATAAGTGTTGGCTGTGAGTGTTATCCTATATAAGGGATGGTTATTACCACAATTGATGTAATACGTTGCGGTATGGAAAAAGGTCCGAGAGCGAGAGGAACGCACTGAGATATGAAAATGTATGTCAGCTATTAAAGCCAAGCTGTCTACTGAACCTTGGAGTAATTTGGATAAGAAGGAGAGATTTGCTTTCAATCATCGGTCAGCTAGATTGTACATAGACCTAAGTAGCTGAGCACCTGAGAATAGTTATGTGGAGGATAATCTATTTTAAATATATAAACCGCAAAAGCTAGAAAAATCCATTAAACATGTTTTATCTGTGCTGAATCATAAGCCGTATAAGGGTCATATATAACTGAGAAAGACCCCAATATTGACTAGACTAACGAATAAAAAAGGTTTTAAGAAAATTTAAAAAATTATATTAAAATGTCATTCTTTTGATACTCCAAGCACCTTAGGTTCCATTCATGAGACACTTTCTATATATTTATGAAAGTACAGAATCGCAATGTAAATGATACCCAAGTCTTTGTAGAGTTAACATGTCTGATTGACATACCATTAATCACGTAGGTAAAACAGAGAGGGTAGTGATTTCGGGAGATTGACATAAACTCACACTTTTATACATGCAAATCTAATTGCATCGAGTTCAACCAACGTACTAGAGCTAATAAATTATCCTGAAGGACACGGAAATTATCTAAGGAATTTATCATAGCGACTTGTTTTAAATCATCTGCATAAAGCAAAAAATGTACAGGGTTTAAGGGTTGATGCCATTTAAAAACAATGAAACGTTTGAAACTGAAGAATTAACCAGGTAGTTAGTGACAGAAAAAAGCACTGTAAAGTCAGTAAAGTTTCCCAACTGTAGGCTCTCTGAAGTCGATATCCGTTAGAAAAGTAGGTAAATTAACAAAACCAGATATAAGTTTTCTGAGAAATGTTATGCTAATTATTTTCTGGCGATGCGATAGACAACTCAAGCTGAGAAGCTGACTAATAGACGGGTAGTAATGTAGAGGGCAACAGATATTGAGGAATAAAGTGACAAAAAGCAAGAATTTTCTTCGCACTGGCTTAATCATTTAGCGTTCACAACAAGTCAATGGATCCCATAAAATAGACCCAAACTCAAGAACGGGTCTCGCTAGAGTACAGTATAATACACTTACAACTTACAACTTTAATTATCATGAAACAAGTATAAAATAACGATCAAATGTAATGGATATATCAATCATTTCCAATTAATATAATATGAATTAACGAAATAGCCAAATTGGTGGATATGTCTGTTTGAAATCAGGTTTTAACTTTAACGATAATAATGGTAATTTAGATAACAAAATAACAGTTGGTGCGTACTCAATTATGCACAAAATACTGTTGTCACATCATTTCAGTATGAATTATTATCAAGGCGTGTCTACCAACAAATTTAAGATCAAAAATGTATCTACGAAAATCCAGGCTTTCGAACACATTAGGTTAAATCCCTAATCCGAAAGATTTTAATAAAAAAAACTCTTAATGGAGAATTTTCATACTGCAGAGAGGAATATAGTTGTAAAAAATAATAATTTGGATATCAGTTATGTAGTTACTTGGTTCAATCACTTCGATGCCTCCCTTCTTAGAAAATTACTTTGTTACGCTACTATACTGGGAGAGAATGAATCTAATATATGTCTTCTTCTTCTTCTCCTTCGCCTTTTCTCCCAACTATTTGGGGTCGGCCACCCTGGTCCTACACTTCCACTTAACTCTATCTCCCGCATCTTCTTCACTTACTCTCACCTTCCTCATATCACTCGCCATTACATCCCCCCATTTCTTTTTCGGTCTTCCCCTCCCCCTTTTACTAACAACATGCATTTCCCTTACTAATCTTACTGCCTCAGTGTAATCCCTCCTTAATAAGTGCCCGAGCCATCTTAATTTATTCTTTCTCATTTTGTCTACTATCGAAGCTACCCCTATACTACCTCTGATATACTCATTCCTTATTTTATCCTCTCTAGTAACTCCACTCATCCATCTTAATATTCTCATCTCAGCGACACTCATCTTCTGTTCTATCTTTCTACCTACTGCCCAACATTCCGTTCCATACATCATTGCAGGTCTCACCACTGCCTTATAAAATTTACCTTTTAACCTAATAGGGATTCTTTTATCACACAGAATACCTGACG
>JAIPRL010011941.1:0-12722 GCA_025469235.1 Pemphigus obesinymphae
ATAAAAATTGTTTATTCGCTGTTTTGGTCATTCGCTGTTTTTACCATTCGCTATTTTTGTCATTCGCTGTTTTGACGTCGTTATTTTTGTATTCGCTGTTTTTGTTACGCTATTTTGTCGTGATACCCTTAAAGACCCATTATTTTTAACGAACTTCCAGTAACCAGAAAAGTTGCTAATTAATGACGATTCAATACGTTCAACATAACAACGTAAACATTTTTTAGATTCATATTTAAACCGAGCACGAAGCAATGAAAATTCCCTATAGTTGTGAGCATTGGAGGATGACTTGAATTTAATATGTGCCTTTTTCTTTAAAAAATAAGATATTTTTTAGTTCCTTATTAAGCCAAGGCGGGAATTTTGAATCAGTAAATTTACACTTAGGAACAAAATCAAGAATCAATTTGTGTAAGGCATCATAAAAAGTAATAAATGCTGTGTCCAAATTATATAATTGGAATGTTTAGTATCAGTCGAATGACGATAAGAACAATCGGGCATCCTCAAAGTTAGCTTTACAAAAATTGTAGAATGTGTGACTGTGATTACAATGAGAAGTGAACAGATTTATTGGGAGAGAAATACTTAACGCAGGATGATAAAGGTCGACTGGAACAATAGATTCATATGATTTTTCAACATATAATGGTTTTTTACTAGAAAACACAAGGTCAATAATAAAATTAAAATGATTAATAACATTGTTTTTCTGAAAAAAAAAAACAGCACGTAGCGAATGCTCCAGGAATTCAAGAACCCCGGGAAGATGACAAGGTAGAATAAATAAGGTCATATCATCATTGTAGTCACCACATTAAATTAATGTGTGGGCAGGGTAGCACTTTCTTATGTGTTTAATAGAAATAATATGCGACTCAAAAAGGGAAGAAGAAGAGTTAGAAACCACCTAAAACAAAACTAGATTGACCAACCGTAAAGCAAACAAAAATATGTTCAACATTAAGGTCAGGGACAGAAATAAGAGAAGCTAGATAATCTTTGTGAATCCCAATGAGGAAGCCTCCGCCCCAAGAAAATACACTAGTATCAGTACATCTATCATATCTAAAAATAATATAGTTATATAAACCAAGTTCGTTATTACTAAAGTTATTACTTAACCAGGTTTCTGTTCAAACTATAAATAAATGGTTAAAAACAGATATATTACAAATTAAATTAGTTAATTTTGTTTTAAGACCACGGCAATTTTATAAAACCCCAAGATTTTATTAGAGTCAATCGACGAAGTTAAGCCTGATTGGCATGGCTGAGAAAACGATCTCGTCGTTTTTGACAGTGCTAAACCAACAGTAGGGAACCCGTTCACGAATATCACACGCAGGTCAGTTTCGCCACTTTTGGCTCTCCTTTCAAGATCCTCATAGCAAGAGCGCAAAAGCTTACGCTGTAAGGAAATTCTGTCCCTGGAGATTCGAAAACCGTCAGGAAAAGGTTTTCCAGAACGTTTTGCAGTATTATATGCAGAAAATAGGTTGAAAGCAATATCTTTAGATTCACAAATAATTTTTAATGGACGTGTGAAACCAGCACGAGATCTACTAAGATGAATTAACTTAAATTTCACAAAAGTTTATTTGAAAACTCCATTTTTAATCATTTTAAAACAGTAAGAACGTTTCTGAAAAAAATAGTGATATTCGTGTTTTTTTTTACTATAACTCAAAAATTAAGTACGAGCGGCTAATTTTGAAAACACCATCAAATTCAGGGTTAAAAATATAATGAAATATAAGTTAATCCGAACAGTTAGGAAAAATTATATAGTCACCAACCAAGTATATCAACAACACCTTCAACGTCAGATTCATCGATACATTCAGATTTATGGCGTCAAGTTTAGCAAACTTGGTGTCAAACCTCAAAATCTCCGACTTCAAAAACTTTCGTGAAACTTGAAAACTATTTTCAACGGAGAATATACCACTCATTACATGTAAAGGAATATACGCATATAAATACACAGACAGTTGGACCAGGTTAGATGAATCATCTATGCCGTCTAAAAATAAATTTTATGGCACCTTGTCAGAATAGCACATTGATGCTCATGACAATAAACATGAAGGTGTGGAGTCACTTTGAATGCAAGACTTTATGAGAATATTCGGACTTGTATTTGAAGGTGGAAATTATATAAACTTCAGAGATATATGCATGAACAAATATAATCTGGACCCGGCACATTACTAAACTGCTTCAGGGTTTTCATTCAATTGTATGTTGAAATACACAGAGATGAAGCTTGAATTTCTTATGGACTACGATATGTTATTGATGTTTGATAATTTCATTAGAGGTGGACTAACACAGGCAAGCCAGCGGTACGCTAAAGCGAATAAACATACAACATTTCATTTTAGTGAAAACAATCCGAAATCATGAATAATAATTTATCAAGTTTGCAACAACTTGCATGGATGGGCCATGTTTCCAATACATACCGTATAGAGGGTTCAAGTGGACCGAACCGACGGTATATAGATTAAACATGCTCACAGAAACTTCAGACATAAAACATATGTTCAAGTTCGATATCACATACCCGAAGTATTTCCACAACGAACACAATATGACATACCATTTTTATCTTATAATAGTAAACCAGCAGAATCTACATTTCATAAGCTCATGCCATATTGTAACCTAAAACAAATTATATCATAAACTATCATCATCTACAGCAGGCGATTACAAATGGATTAATAGTTAAAAGGGTTCATATTGTGTTAGAGTTTTAAAAGTCAGAATCTACAGTTCATATAGTCTCGGCTCATGGTCCTTCCCGACCCTTCAGTGAGACTTTATATTATCTTATTTATGCACTTTTTAGCAAGGATGGACATCAACTAGTTAATAAGTTGAAGTTATGTTAGTGTTAACTTATTACGATAATTGTATTAATTGTAAACTTGTCATATTATGTAGTTAAGTATCTGTAAACAAGTTAATATTTGGTTCATTATTTTCAAAGAAAGATAAATTAAGTCAATATTTTTTTTATATTTTATTATTATATGTTCCTATATATTATGTTATATACATTTTCATTTCAATTTAGTATAACCACCTATATTAAATAAACTCTATATGTCTGTACAACTACAAATTATATATTATTTGTAGTAAGTGTAGACTATAATAGTGTACCATATTTTACACCAACAGTTTTAATATATTTCACAAATATTTACCAAAGATTACATTCGGCATATTTTACATAAATTATAATAAAATATTTGCAAAAGATTACTTTTAGAATTTTGAATTCAATTAATCATACTAAAATATTTACACAATATTTTTTCTAAAATATATTTATGTAATCATCAACAAATATTTTGAAAATATTATCATTTTCTAAATGCTGTATGGTTTAGGAAGGTATATTTTCGATTTTATCCGTATTTGTCTTAATAAAAAGTTTAACGTAAAGGAAAACTATCAAAAATTAAAGACAGTTTTTATAAATCAAAATTTGATATTATACTAAAACTTCGTTCAGAATCGTTTATTGAATTCAATTATTTATCTTTACTTTTAAAATAAAAATAATAACAACATACTATTCTATACAAGGACCGAAGGAACAATATGGATTAACTTATTATACCATCTGTATCTCGATGGCTAATTTTACCGTTTTATTGTTTTATACAACTACAAAATACGTAGATACTAAATAGTCTAATAACTATTATTATAATATAATTATAACAACGAATTCTATTACGCATTTTATCTACAATATCTTCCAAAAAAAACATGGTATAGAATAATATTATGCTAAACATAATGTTTAACATTTTCTTTTGGTATTGCAATTATTTTAGTATCATTATCATTAAATACTTATTTTAAATCTTATTATTTTTAGACAAAAATTAAATTGTGTTCCGTAGATGCGGTATTTTTTTGGAATTAAAAAAATATGTGATCTTGGGAAAATACGTATTAAGGGCGTACTCAGTACGGATTTCATATATATATAATTTAGATAAGTCTACGCCTTATAGGTACGTCAGATTTGTTAAATACCTCCTTGACTAATTTCTGGTTACACCACTGGTCAGGTGTTACGCAAAGATAAATCTAGTTATTTTAAATAATAAGATATATTTCCGTTAGGTATATAATAATATATAAATATCTTTTATTTACAATTTTTTTTTAATCTTTTTGTAATTCCCGGATAAGTGATGATATTTTATAGAGGAGATACTAGATTGATCTAGAGATTGTATAACATTATAATATGCTATTATAGTTTTGTTCGTAAATAAAGTGTCTAAATAGACTAATTTAGATGAATCACCCGAGATATCGATTTATAACGCAGAGTACCACTTACCACGTTTGCGGTATTCTTCGGATCCCTTTCAGTGCGGTGCGTTTGAAAATTAAACACCCTTAAAAGCCACACAACACACACACACATTCGAATTTCTAATATACGCACTGCATAAACAAAATGCAAATTTTATTTCTCAGCCAAATCAAAAATACCTATACACGCATGTATAACGTGTGCACAGTGGGTCGTGTCAAACGGATATTTCGTCGTTCGACAGAGGTATACCCTGCTGTATTATATCGCGCAGGTTATAGGTATTTTCCGGGCCAACGGTCGCGTTCTTTCGAGTCCGACCCGAGGTCTGTATACAATAATTGTAATAATAAATACATTATATGCATATTATACAGCGAAATTGTGAACAGCGTGGGATTCGTGAGGAAGACCACCGTCGTTTCCCGCGGCGGCTTTCCGCGTCCGATTATATTAACACAATGTTCGTCCAATTAGGACGAGGAGGGAAAATATCGAACACACGCATATATAATATAATATACATGTATAATATAATATAATATATATATATATAAATATATATTATATTATGGCCGCTGATTAACAACAATAATGACGACGACGACGGGCCTGACACGTTCGTTCGGCTATTGTACGATCGTATTTCATTGATATTACATTATTAGCTTTCAGTCGGTTGCGATATCGGGCTTCGTGCAGGGCCGTCCCTGGGGGGATCTAACCTGGGGGGGGGGGGTGAAAATGTAAAAAAATTACCTATATAATACTTCTCTTCAAAACATAAAATAAACAAAAAAAAAGGGTAATCAACTTTTTTTCCATTTTTCCGACTACAATCCTAATAATTTATAGTTTGCCGACTTACAATTCCAAAACTTTTCATAACGTGAATGAATAACAAAAAAAAAAGGACTTTTTCTCGACTGCTTTCCAAGATGGGGGTGAGACACCCCCAAGCCCCCCCACGGGACGGCCATGGCCTCATAGCAGGGGCTCGATATCGCAACCGTCAACCGACACTATCGTATGGTCACCTATATAATATAATATAATATATACACACACATGATCATATTATAATTATGTATATTATAATTCATAATAATATAATTACTGGAATGTGGATTTTATATCACTAAAAAAATAAATATGCCATGATACGAGTATATGTGCATTACCAATTTAAAATGTACGAAAAATACTCGAATATTCAAAAGAAAACAGTTTCACTCAGAATCTAATATATATAAAACTATATTATATGCGAAAGAAACCTACAGACTACAGTCATACTTAAGACACCACATTTTTGCATAAGATAAATGACAATTTTATTTGTGTAGTAATTTCAAAACCATTATTTTTAATAACATATATCATATATACGTACTTTCAACCAGGTCTTAAATTAAAAAAAATTAAATTGTTTAACGCTCTATTGTACATTTAAACGTTTTGAACTTTTTATGTTTAATGTTATTAATTTTTCAAACGTTAATCAATAATTACGTTTATCGTTTAAATTAATTTTTTTCGTTGAATGTTTAAACGTTATTTAACATTTAACATATTTTGTTGAATATAATATTACTAAATATTACTGCACAGCCTATCATTAAAAATCATAATTGTATATAAGCTAACTTTCTAGTTACAAAAAATAAGAATAGCAGGTTAAATGGGATAGAGAGTTTTATGAAGAGGCTTGTGTAATTAAAGAGGATTTGGAAGATTGAGTGGAAATTTAGAACTTGAGTAATCATCCTCAAATTGTTGAGGCGAAGGAGAAGAAGACTAAATTGTATAAAAATTAAAAAGTAAATTTGTTAAAATTCAGAATGGTTTAGAGCTTGTTACTAGATAGCTTAATTATGTAATGAAATAGTATGTTATTATTATATTAGTAGGTAAGTATTTAATTAAAAAATAATAATTATATTATGCTCGTAAGTAAAGACAAAAAATTAAAAAATACATTTGCACAATATAATAAAAGTTTGCGAAACATAGACCATAGTCACTAACTAATATAATGTATAACTCATTATTCCGTGATACGACCTACTAAAACACAAATATAAAACTGGAATTTGACATTGGAATTAAATTGTATTTAATTAGATAGGTACCTAAATATACGAGACGCGGTGTTAAAACACGGAAACCAACACAAACATATAAATAAACAAATAATGATATACTTCTATTTTATTAAATGCTTATTATGTTCTGTGATTATATGAAAATAAACTCCTTAGTATGGAAGTATATTGAAAAGTATAAATACACCGATAGTCGATAAATATTACAAAATATTGTCGAAAATAACAATATATATAGTCTATATATAATGTTTACGAATATTTAATAATATTAAAATATTTTATATTCCGTCTAATTTTATAACGAAAAACGTTTTATTTTTTAACGTTACTGTTACGTTTAATCGTTATTGGATTATGACATATTATGTTTAATGATGCGTTTTTTTAAGTGATACCTATTTTAAATATTTTGTTTTTCGTTTTTCGTTTATTAATTACGTTTAGGAACAATTTTCCGTTTTAAACGTTATAATTAAAACGTTATGAATAACGTCCTAAATCCTGTTTTCAACATTATGATACCTCAAACATTTTTTTAAAATTAATAAGTTTTTAACAAAGAAATATATTTTAACAATGACTCTAACTTGTACCAAGATAGTTATAATGTATATAGAATAAAAATTTAAGGTCTTAAATATTACTAGTCTTCAGCAGTGGCGTGGTGAACTATGAATACTAAGTATATATTTTGGACCCCTGCCCCTTAGAAAATTGATATCCTTAATTGGCATATTTTTCATAAAAAATTAAATATGTTCATTAAAAGTTCTTTCTCACGTGAAAAGTATTTTTTTTGTTTAAATACTAATGACTAGGAAACGGATTTATATGTAAAATTCATATACTTATTAGAATAAGCTATTTGAAATCTGATAGGAAATTTGTAGGTACAATTTAATTCATTGTTATTAAAATAACACCAATTTTATTTTCCATATTTCTAACTTTTTAACTTGTTTTGCATATTTAATGCATATTTGTCATTTTTAAGTGTATATTTTTATTTTTAACGCATATATTTGTTTTTAACTTATATTTTCACGTATTCTTATTTTTACGTATAAAAATGTGTAAAATTATTGTTTTTAAATACTAAATATTTTAAAATCACAAGTGACAATTTTCCAGTGTATAATAAAGTAGATTTTATCACACAATAAATGTGCACAGTTTATATCATTTTTATTAAAATGACACGAATTTTATTTTGCAAATTTTACATATTTTTAACTTTTTAAACTTTTTTTGCATATTTAATGCATATTTACAAATTTTAAATGCATATTTCGTAGCATATTATGGTATTTTTAAACGCATATTTTGAGGGTATTTTGTGCATATAAATCCGTTCCTTACTATTGACTAATGAGTATGTGTCATC
Source organism: Pemphigus obesinymphae (assembly GCA_025469235.1). Classification (NCBI taxonomy): domain Eukaryota; kingdom Metazoa; phylum Arthropoda; class Insecta; order Hemiptera; family Aphididae; genus Pemphigus; species Pemphigus obesinymphae. Next base: position 7,847 of record JAIPRL010011941.1, read on the forward strand.
CTCTAACCTCTTAAAGTTTCAAAACTTGTTAGTTGCTTCATGCTCATAAACTATGTTGAAAATGTTATTTCTTGAATACATAAAATGTATTTAAATTTAATAGACATATGCATTTTTCTTATCTAATTGCATAAGATAAAGCTGTAAACAACAATATAAAATTGGCTATACGAAGAATGCAAGAATTTTTTTTGTCGATACATCGCAATAAACATTTAATGAAAACTACAGTACTCGTTCAAATTAAAATAGATTTGTTTGATATCATGGGTATTCTTCGTACATACACACAATTTCACTATTTTCAGAGCCAGTAAAAATTTTGACCTCGATTTGCTCCATTTCAATGATCTTAATTTTAATTTTAATATTGTGTCCATTGCATAATTTATTTATGATATTTATTTTATTAATATTAATTTTAAAATTAAGCATTAATAGAGGCAATGTGTAATTGATGATAACTTTTAAGTCAAATTTATATGGAGAAAATCCTGATTAATGAAAGGATTCAGAAATTTGAATGGATAGCAATGGCTTGATCTTGGTCAGTAAGAACATAGATTAAAATATATACTAGTATATTTAATCTATGGTTATACGGGAGCTAAATAAAATGTTAAATCATGTTATGTAGTTAGGCGAACCCATATTTTTTAAGTCATACAGTCACAGTGTTGACGGGTCCACGAGAAAATCAATAGGTCATTCGTCAATTTACTATTACGTCGAATTACATTCCATTTGTATCAAACCCAATTTTCTGAGTAATTATGAATACCGAACACAAAAGAGTTTTTAAACTCGAGATTTATTATAAGTACATAAAATGGAACTGCCACGCAGACTGTACACCCAAGACCGAGTATTGTTTCTAAGTGCCCTTTTAAAACCTTTGATTCTGCACTAATGGAAAACAGTTTCCTTGAGCTCTTATTCCCTTACTCGCAATTTACGTACCTCCGCCCATTCTACGTGTGTATTTCTTCTCACTTTGCTTATTTTTTCCAAATGCAAACTGCAATCTAAATATCCTAGAATGATATTACCCTCAGATTTAAATACATATTTAGATTATAATCTGATACTTATCTATACAATACGGAATATGCATATTATGTATGGTGTTCCGAAAATATGTCAGCCCTTATACTCAGTGATGTATTGGGGCGTGTACGAGAGTATACGTCGTATACTCTCTTTGTTATTTTTATATATTGCGTATACCTATGAAAAAAAAAATGACCTGATACGGTGTTAGGTAAAAGTTTTTTATTATACTTTTTCAATAATATTATTAATTATATTATTATCATATAATTTATTATAATGTGTAAGTACCTAATTAAATAATTAATTAATCTACAAACAAATCATTATATACAATAATTATTAATATTATTATATTATTATTATGACTCATATACATAAAGTGTATACTGTATGCCTACACGCATAAAATTCATACTCGAAAATTATACAAAAATTACTGAATAATGGTCAACAAATAAAGTTTTGATATTTCAACCATATATAGTGCTATAGTAAATAATTTTTCTAAATTTCAAGTTTCTGGCATTATAACTTTTCTATTTATAACAAGTTTCGATAAGTTTCCTTCACACTTATGAAAACTACTAGAAAAATTGAAAAATTACCAATTTAAAGTATCAACTAGAATGGAAATTCCATAAAATAAACTCTTTGTCTTAAAACGCTTAATTGATTCCTTCTATCCATATAAGGTGCTGACAGAAAAATAACACAATTGTAAAATTAATAGCTTATTTCGTTCCGCTTAGAATGTAAAAATGTAGTAAAAAAGTTTGAAAGTTGTAAGTTTTAAATATAGACTGAATGATTTTCGAGCGAAGTGATAAAATTTTTTTTGGAACCTAAATTTATTTTAAAATGGTGTACCTATACTCACAAATTATTTTACTAATACACCACTGCGTATACTATATAGATACTAGTCTTATAATGTATAACAATAATATCATCAAAAATCCACATCTATCAATCATTAATATTGTTAGCCAAAGCTGAATATTAATAAATGATTAAGCTCGCTTAAAGATAATAATTAACGAAATATTATAATGTGATGCTTATTATAGTATGGATATAAGATATTTCGGCATAACCACTTTGGGGTGGCCGTTTCGGCGATGACGGTTTAACCGCCGAAATGTAGATTTTTTTACCAAGTTAGATAATTATCTGTACAGACGTAGATAAGATAAAAATTTAACCTGGACCATGATAGTAGGATACATCAAAAAAAATTTTTAAAAAATGTCGTCTATACTTATGTCAAAAATAGGGGTTGCCAACTTGAAAATGATTGTTTTACTAAGCATGGGCAAATGTAAACAAGCCGAATTTATAAAAAATACTAATAAATGTGTATTTTTATTACTTATATTACGTAATAAATTCACAATTCATATTCTAACCTAAGGTGATATTAATGTTTCCAGTCGTCTAAAATATAATTAATACGTAATAATCTCTATTACCAGATTATATATATATATATATATAAATATATAATTTTTCAGATATTATGTCATTATCAACGTAACATACAAATGTATTCAATTTAAAAGTTTAAACTTTTTATTTTACAAATATGAGTGTTAAAACATATTTGTTATACAATTTTCTATATTGAACAATATTATAATAAATAAATAATAATATAGTATAATTTTGGTATTTGTGCTACCTATTATCTATTTTTTTTTATTCAAATTCTATTTCGGTTGTTTTTATTATATTTATTATTATTAGGTATTTGTTAAATTGTATAATTATAAGGTTTAAGTTCAAATGGTTCAAATAGTTATATATTATACCAATAACTGATTTTTAAGTACCTATTAATTATTTAGAAAAGTTAAACAATATTATATAAGTATTTAAAAAGGTACCGTTTTAAAAAGACATTGTATGAGTTAAAAACAATACATTTGATAACAACCTTTTTAATAATTAGAAATGTTATATAATTTCTGTCAGCGAATCGGCCACGCCGAAATGTCTCATTTTCTGAATATATTGTTATAAATTTTATAGTACCTACCCATATTATATGAGATTGTGAGAAAATCCATATTTTAATTTGTATTAGTTAAAGTACGCAGATTCTGCAGTGGTTGAATTGAAGGAGAACGCTGGGAAATGGAGTTACTCTTCATTTTTTACATATGTAATAGTGTACCCCCTTATTTTATTTGTCAAGAAATGCTGGAAATGCAGCATTAGTCTTTATTTTTATTGAAAATATTATTTTTTTTTTATCGGAAAAGAATAAAATTATAAAAATTTATATATATATATATTTTTTTTTTATATATCATCGTAACGCCTATGTTTAGAACGGAACTCATATGCAATCTAAGGAATACTGATTTATTAATTAAGCTCAGAGTCCGTTCTTACATACCTCTTTATCCTAAAACGACCTTAAAAGTTTCTTACAGAAAAAAAATAAACATCATTGAAAAATCAATAGATTCCTTGTTACACTCAGAATCTAAAATTAACCTTCTAAAATTTCAATTACATTTTTAAATTAGTAAAATAAAAATCCAAAATTAGGTTCACTCCAAAATATTTTTCTGTATCGATTTTATACTCTGAAACCAATTTAAAAACCTGTTTTAATAGTTTTATGCACGGTTATCTACACAGGTTGACGTTCGAGGCGTTATCGTGGTCGATGCGGTGTTTGTAGTGAACTAATAGCGCTAGTAGTAGTTAGTAGTAGTACTCGTAGTTATTATAACACGTAAAGTATAAAAGAAAATATAATTTTCTATATAATATTATGCATAAACAGTTGAAATTACGAAAAAATTTAATAGAATCTAAATTATAAAACGGGAAATTCTTCATTAGATGTAATTTTTTTTACATTTCTGTGATTTATAGTTCTCATAATATGTGTTTATTTTAATAAATTTGACCTACTGTTTTGGCGCCAAAATTCAAAATTTATTTTACTGATAAGCGATAACCAAAAATATTATATTTTATTTTATTAAATCAATATAATTTTTACAATATAATAAAAATCGTCGTTCAATATTTATAAAGTACCTATAATACACTTGCTACATGATTGTGTGCTTTGTGCCTTTGTTCTTACGTTTTTTTATAATGGTCAAGCTTTGTGTTGTTGGCACGAATTAAAATAAAAATAAAATTTTTCTAAGTTACTTTTTTAACCTGAAGTACACCCTACAACACAACACCTAACCATTATAAAAAAAATTTAATAAATGTAACAACAAAAAATACAATTTAATTATTATGGAACAAGTGAGGTAACCACATATTATTATACTTTATAAATATGAATATTGTAAAAGATATATTAGATTCAATAAAATAAAAATGTTTTGGGCTTTAGTTATCGCTTATCAGTAAGATTAATTTTAAATTTTGGTTTAAAAACGCACATATAATGAGAACTATAAATCATAGAAACATAAGAATAATTACATCTAATGAAAAATGTCTCATTTTATAATTAAGATTCTATTAACTTTTTCCGTAATTTCAACGGTTTATGCATATTATATTAAACCCCACATTTTCCCGTATACTTTACGTGTAAAAGTCGGTTCAACTACTACTAGTGCTATTAGTTCACTACAAACGCCACTTCGAATCGACTAATGCATAGTATCATAGGCACTAACGCCAACCTGTACACGGAAAAAAAAAATTACTATTTTATTATAGTTGAGAAAAATATTGTTAATTCAACTACATTTAAGATAATACAAACTAATGTAAATCCGTTGGAATAATTATTGTAATATAGTTATAATATTATAGTTACTTTTAACTACAATTTTGTTAA
>JAIPRL010011942.1:0-12722 GCA_025469235.1 Pemphigus obesinymphae
GATATGAGTTATGTATACTACACCGAAGCTACGCTCAGAATCGTTTTATTGAATGCAATGATTTATCATTGCTTTCAAATTCAATACATCCACCAAAAGTACCCTGCCCAGTAGCAAAGTGCATCCATTAATACTGACACCCGACGAGCGAAGTGCTTCCACAACCTACTGACCGGCTTTTTTTTTTTAAATAAATGTTCAAGTTTGTACAAAATAAGCTTAACATGTTTATATTATGGAAAGTCTTATTTATAAACTATATAATATTGTAAATTGTATTATAATAATTATAATATATATTTATATAAAATATTACTTGTTATTTAATTTATAATTGGATGTATTTAATATATTTTTAAATTGTCAGTTTGATTAAATATTTTGACATAATGTGATATATGTCATATATAATGTGAATATTTTTTAAATTTCATTTTTTTAAAAATAAATATTAATCTCAATATGTACATTAATTATTATCGGCACTTGTTATTTTATTTATATTTGGTTAGAATTTTACATTATTATACAAATATAAAAATAAAATTAAAGCCTTTTATAAAAAAATATGTTTTGGAATAGAGTTTAATCAATTAAAATAGTTCAGTGCTAAAAACATATTTATGTAATAATTTTTATGGTTATTTTAATTAACTTGTTATAATTTAGGTACAATAAAAATGCTCAAAAATAAAGGCAAATTATCATGAGCATCTAGATGTGAGGCTCATGGCCTGTAGGAACAAACATCTGTGATCTGTATATGATGCTCATGGTAATGGGAAGGAATCTAAAAAAATACTGTGGCTATTAAAAAAAAAAAAACGCTCATAATTTTAACACAGCGTGGGCAATCTATATAATATATAATCAATGATAATACGTACTACTTTAGATTCTGTAATCATGAAATAAAGCGATAGACAATGTTCACACACAAAGAAGTATAAATGTGTGGAACGCATTATCTCATGTAATTCAAACCTGGAAAGTTTCATAGGATTCAACCGATGCATTTTCATCATTAGATCCATGTAATATTGCATGGTTGGCTGTTGTTACATTAATTTCATTCAGTTTAGTAGAGATTAATGGTCCAATTGCTGTGTTGAATAATTGTCTTGAAGTAATCTATAAAAAAAGAAACTTTGCATGTATTATAAGAAAAGATATAAAAATATATAATAAATTTAGTAGAACCTCGTTTATTTGACATAATTAAGACAATATTATAACTCCGTGATAAACATTTGAATAAAGTTATTAAAATATATTTAATAGAAATTAATAATTATTTAATATTATTAGAGAATAGTTAAGTCTGATAAACGAGGTCTAATTACAAAAGTATAATCGTTTTTAATAGTTATATTTATATGTATATAAATATAAAAAAATCATATAAAAAGTGTGTTCAACAATAATTTTAACAAAAAATATTTTGAATGCATGACTTCAAATTTGAATTGGATTTTTTCACTGCCTAAAGGAATAATTATTATACTATTTCTTGAAACATTTTAATTCTTTTTGTCTACGCTTACGCAGTAAAACATTTTTGAGTAGCAATCTTCCATTTGAGTTTAGATATAAATTAAATAATTTTTTTAAGCAACTTTGGTTCATAGTTTTTTTATCTTAATAATTGGCTGATTGAGGGTGAATTAAAATTTCAATTTATGCAACTTGTATTTATCGCATTTTTTAATAACCCATCTATAATTTTATAAATTTCCATGTGATTTTAAATAATTTTTCTGGACTTGTTTTCCTTTAAAATTAAAAATGAATTGTATACCTACATACATTTTTTAAAATTTGTTTAATTAATTAACCAAAATTAACCATGTACGATAAATTTAAGTTTATAATTTTGAAAAAAATAATGTAAACATGTTGTACATATGACCAAGCTTCCATGTGTCCAGACAAGTTATTTGAAATCACATGGGAATTTATAAAATTGTAGGTCGATTATTAAAAATCTAATAAATACGAGCTGGATAAATTGAAATTTTAATTCTCACTCTCAATCAGTAAATTTTTAAGATAGAAAAACTTTATGAGTCGGTTTTTTAAAAAAATTAATAATTATTAATTCATATCTAAACTAAAAAAGTTTGGTTGCTATTAAAATTTTTGATTTGCTGCACATGCACAAACAAAAATGGTTAAATGGTGAGTTATAATTATTCTTTTAGACAGGGAATAAAACCTGATTTAAATTCAGAGTATTGTGTTCGAGAAATATTTTGTGTTATTTTTATTGTTGAATACACTGTATAATAGTTATAGTTTGAATAAGGTGAATATAAAAGTTAGTATAATTTAAGTTATAATCTAAAAACAACGATCTTTTAAAAATCTTAAATCTTTTTTTTTACAAATTCTTTGGCATTATTTTATTATCACGGCTTTATGGTTCATGCCAATTTACAAACCTTAGTAGGTTGGTTGCTAGATGTAGGGGCAATCTTCTTCTTACTACTAAAAGCGGCTCTTTGAGGGGTTTGAACTTTTCCAGTTTGTATTTTTGACTTTTAACATATAATTTATATATTAGTACAATTATTTATAATTTTTTATAAAAATAAATTAGATACCTTTATTTGCTGTACACTTTTATTATTGCTTTTCATTTCCTCCCATTGTCTATGAATGATATCCAATAATCTTTCATCATTGTAGAGGAATGATTTACCTTCTGTTTCTTCAAAAGACTGTAATAGATTCTTGAGTTCTTTTTCAATTCTTGGCAATTCCTAAAAAAAAATTGATAAACGTGTATTTATTAACGAATGCATATTAAATAAGTATAACTTATATAACTGATAGTAAATAAATTAAAAATAAAGTAGAATTGCCTTTTTTATAACTTTTCTTTCTTTTTCTTCTTTTAGTAGTTGACCACCTCTGTTTTTCCATAATCTAGCTGGGTTATTAGTTTGTTCTTGCATCATTTTCATCTTGTTCCATAATCTTTCTCTGTCTTCTATTAAGTTATATATTGAACTAAAAAAATATTTTTAAATATATTATTTAAAATAATAATGTTCAAAAAAAAAAAAATATATAAATAAATATTTTTACATGTTATCATTATACAACTTTTTGACATTATCAACTTCGATATCCAAAATATCCATTAAATCTTCATTAAACTCTGTGTTATAATACGCATTACATTGTCTTCTTTGACGTTCACCAAAATGACATTGATCCCACAAATCATTTAATTCATCACGTAACTTTAAAATAAATTGCTTTATATTTTCTTTTTTTAAGATCTCACATCTCTCTACTTCTTTTTTTAGCTAAACAATATTTTTTTAAATTAATTATTACACGTTCTTAAGTTTGAAACCGCATACACACCTCATTAATGATTGTATTTCCAAATCCTTTTTTGTTACTGACAAAATTTTCTCTGTAAGTAACATCGATTTGCAAACGATCCCATAATGAATTTAATTTTGTTCTCAACTCCATAGTTATGCATTTTTGATTCTCTGTTTGATATTCTAAGCGAATTATCAAATTCTGGACATAATAAATTGAATATATTTTCATTCAACAATCAATTATATTATTTGTTTTACCTGAAGTTTATCTAAATTGGATTTTGATAGTTGAAAATTATTTGGATCACCCATTACCAATTTATCAAATGGTAAAATTGGTATTTCTTCCAGAGCCCTAAATAATGATTCAACTTTAGTCTTTTGGTTCAAAAATCTAAATCTGTGTTTAACCTAAACAATAAATATTATGATTATACCATATACAAAATATTCATAAGCCTTTAAGTAATAAAAAATAATACTTGGGTACGTTTTAAATCAATAACATAATTATTGATAATTAATAATTGTGTTGCAGAAGGCATATCTTTAATTCCAGAGTATTTGGGTTTTTCATTAAGTAACTTACAAATTTTTTTTTCCTATAATAAAAATAAGTTTTAGAAATATGTAACACAATTTATTTTAATATCAAGTTTTATATACTTCTTCTTGAAGTTTATTAAGTTTAGTCATACGATCTTGTTTTATTTTCCTACATTCTATTAATGCTTTATCAATACTAATTTGAACATCAATCAATGGGTTATTATCATTATGCTCATCAAATTCAATTTTTATTTGTAGTTCCTAAATTTAAAAATAATAAATAATATAGGTATACATAATATATTATATGTTAAAACTTACTTTTTCTAAAACTGCTTTTTCAGCTAATAATTCTTCAATGTCTTTTATAATGTTATGTTTGTCTCTATTTGATTCAAAAACTACATCATTAAAAAATATCTAAAATAAAGGGGGAAAATCACAATTAATAGGTATAATATTTATAAAAAATTAACACTGTGTAAGAGTATAACAATAAATTCTATAGGTAGAATTTACATAACCTTTATAAGAAACAAAAAAAAATTAAATATTAAAATATATTTATTCACTACTAGATTTGTGTACAAAAATCATTGTGTATTTTTATCTTAATGCTGGTTCTAAAATCACGCAACAGTAACAAAATGTTAAGGTAAGAATATGATTTTGTATTTCTAATTATGTGCTAGGCTAAGTTATCATAGGAACATAATTTTTCCCCCCTTGTTTTACTCATGTGTTGGCATGTGGGTACTACAAATAATTGACGAGTACATGAGTCCAAGTATTGGAGATAAAGAGAAAAATATACTACACGATTGGCGATTAATCGGTGAATATACAAGTAAATCATGTAAGAATGACATACATGTTAAGCAAAAATCAAAAATCATAATCAATGATTACAATGCTTGCCAAGTACACTAGTGCAACTTCAGCTGTAATTAATTAGGTATTACTTGTCAGTATGAGAGTAAATTTTTAACTTAGTATAAGTAGCACTAATTAAAATTTTTATTCAATTTACCAAAAAAAAAAAAAAAAATGTACATATATATTATAGGTATAAACAGTACTTGTTTGTTATCTCCCCGCCACTATTTACTCAAAATGTGGTGGTCCACAGAAAATCAAGGGATTCAAATTAAACTTTTAAAGTCATATTTTACAAAACTCAATATATAATATAATTGTTTAATTCAAACATATCCATCGATTGACTGTGAAACCCCACATTAAGTAAAAAGTGACGGGGTGATAACAAACAATAATTACCGTATAAACTTCAATTCAGAATTAAAATTTATTAAAATAAAGTGAGAATAGTTAAACTTAGAAAATATTAATTTATAACAATTATAATTTGGTAATTAAAAAATAAAATAAAATAAGGTAAGAATAAACTTTAAACAAAAAAATGTAGGTAGCATGTTGAAATATTACTAATTTTTCCTATATTCTGTATGTATGAATCTTTATAAAAGTATTCATATTTATCACTAGTATACAACAATATCTTCTATTAAGTATAACCCTCATTGTGTGTAATTTTGTTAATCTTTAGGTTTGATATATCGGTTTACTTACGGTTAATTTATTTTTTAAATGTTCATGAAGTTGATTTAAACCATTTTTCTTTTCAACTGAAAAAGCTCCATATATAACATCTAGATTCTTTTCAATTTTAATAATTTCCTTCTTTGAATACCTATACATTTCATCCAAAATCAATTTGACTTTATCTGGATCTTGACTAAAAATAAAACAAAATTTAAAATAATAATCAAACTTGATCAATTATAATTAATTTTAAATACATTTGATTCATAGTTATTCTTAAACATGGGAAAATCTATGTACCTATACAAGTTGTATACAGTATAATGTATAATACAAACATACTGTACATACATGCTATGTATAACACATTATACATTGTATAAAATTAAAAACTCTAAGCAGTAAGGAGTGGAAACACTTTGCTCGTTCGATAGGATACTGGTAGTGAATATATTGAATTTGAAAACAATGATACATAATTTCTTCCGATAAAACGATTCTGAGTAAAGCTTCAGTGTATATAACATAAGTAGTACAATTGGCGTTAATATAGTAAAATATACACTAATATATACTGTAACGATACAATTTCACTGAATCATCAATATACATATTGTTGTAGTCAGTATTTAGTGTATATTTCAAGTATCTAGTATTTTAATTTTCTAATTAATAATAATTTTCAGTCTTTTTGGTAGTTAAAATTATTATATATCATCTATATTAGTTGATATCCATGACTAGTTTATTTGTCATTTTCAAATTTATAACAACTTTTCCTGATGTTTCTCTTATAAAAGGTAGTTTAACTTTACAATTTTAAAGCTACATAGAAAATCAAAATACGACCTGCTCCAACTATACAGCAGCTCGGGAGAAAACGACCATAAAATTTGATTGTCACTGCACATCAGTTGACACCGCCTCATACCCCACCATACCGATCGTAAAATGTCAGTGTAGAACGTGGTGCGCCGCCGCCGGCAGTCTTGCACACACAATGATAGCATTATAATATACAAATTTTTGTACACCGCAGCGTTGCCGTTACTTGTTTATAACTTACAATGTAGGTATAATATGCGCGCTGTATACACGCCATCGAGTAGCAGTAGTGGGAGAAAACGAGCCTCACTGAACTCACGACAGTCAGTATCGATGCACGAATCCCGTTATTCTCTCACGGGCCGGAGTATGGAATAAATTTCCTATCAATAACCTCTATACCAAAATACTCTTATTTTATGCCCAAAAAGGGTGTACAAACATAAATATTTTTTAAAACATCATTGTAATACCAATACATTCATCGCTACACTCAAAATCTAAAAATCAGAATTAAAAACAATAACTATAGTTCATTTATTTGAAGTGTGAAAAAAAATTAGGGAAGTATCAATTATTGTGGTACAATAATAGTAATAGAAAAATGTTTTCTGTCTAAAAAATAATTGGTGGTGTTAGGACAATTTTACCCTGGTATCCCAATGAAAAATCAATTTTTCTTTGGGAATACCAAAATTGGTAGTTAGCTACTTTCATACTATATACATCTTTGTACAACTATTTTTTTTAGTTTTATACATTTTGTGTATAAAGTACACCATTATATTATATAATGTATATAAAATACATCATATTGATGTATTAATATACAATGTATATTAATTAAATTAGGTATGTATTATTATTGTCTCCATCACTGTTAAATACTATATAGGTACTATATTAACATAATAATGCCGAAAAAATTATAAATGTATTTAAGCAACTGGATGGAATGTTAAAAGTTGATTTACAATAATTCTATTCATTTTTAACTCAATAATTATATGATTCAACTTACTTAATGGTAGAACAATCTCTGGAAGAATCCATGTTTTTCTTGTTAATATTAGAAACTTGATTAGAACTGAAAAATAAATGATAAATTGACAAAAGGATTAGGTATAAGAATTTGAACATTATTATAACAATGTGTAATACCCGTATTGCTGTCTCTGTCTATCTAATTAGTATCTAATTTAGGTACCTATAGGAAAAAAATCACTGCTTAAAATTTCAATTTTCCCATTTTGAGACGTTGAAACACCTATTATCAATAACCGTAGAGAAGAATATTTTTGATGGCATCTTGATGCCTTTAAAAATAGTACTGTAACTTGTTTGAGGTGTCCTTGAAAACATTTCTCTCTTCAAATTTGGTAATACGTTTTTCATTTCTAAATTCAACCTAAATTTGACAATTTAAATTTCAAACACCATTATTTTTCCTTTATTACTCGTTAGAAAGACAAAACAACAAATATGAATATTACACGCTTTTAATCATTACCTAACTATTTAGACAAATTTACAACAAGAATATACAAAATTAATGTTTAGTATATACATTATACATAAAGATACTCAAGTTATAAAACTATTCAGCAAAATATATTCAACAGTGTATCACAGATTTTGTATTGCATCGCCAATTTTCATATTAGTTGTTTAATTTACATTTTATGCAATGGTATAACCACACTAATAATAAGTTAATTTGTATACTTTATTATATATTTATGTCGTTTTTAATACATATGTATATCAGATTGTTGTTATATTTATATGTAGGTAATTTAATTTTGTCGACCTTTTTCAAATAATTCTGTTATCGATTTGATTGACATGCCTATCAAACGTAGGTACTATTTTTATTTATTATACCTAGGTAATAATACATACTTAGTAATGGTTTTTAATTTTACTGATAATTAGTTGTTCAATGACACATTTTCTGTCGACTATACGGCAATATACCTAATTAAGTTTTCATTTATTTTAATATATGTAATTTAATATAATTTAATACAAACAATTAGTAATTTAACAAAATCGTGAAATTAGTATCAATTGTATCATACAATTGTAAAATATGCAATACATTGTTATTTATTGACAAGAACACATAATAAAGTGAAAGTAAAAAATGTTTTACATGTTTTTTCGGTTAATGTTGTGTTTTCTAGGAACCTAAACTCAATGTTAAACAAGGACTTACTGTATTAACATTTTCAAATGCATATTTTAATGAATTTGTAGTATTTACATCCGAGCACTAGGTATTGATAAATATTAAATCATGAATGTTTTGCCGCACACAAATAAATTACGAAATTTTGTAAGTTTTATTAGGTATGTAGGTATTGGCTCCTATTTCAATTAAGATAGTTTATAATATATGTGTTATAGAGTTATATAGTATTGTGACAGATTTGCCAAAGGGATGCCTGTATTATGTTATGATATAATGTTTTTGTATCTGTTTAGCCCCGACCAGAAGCATACATTTTGTGCAAAATCAAGGAATGGCAAAATAATATAATAGGTACTTACCCGTACGGCTTGAACGACAACGGTGACCCAAATAAGATTGATGACATTATCATACGAGTTATATTCTAGTGTTACAATAGTTCACATGGGTAGCAGTAACCGGTTTGTACGCTGTAAAAAACAAAACGCATTAGAAAAAAAAAAATGATAAAACTCAAGTTAACATTGAAAAAAAAAACAAATAGACTCGATAACACTCGCCATGACGTGCGTGAAAGCAGCAATAATATTATTCCAAGCAATATTATTGATAAGAATATTTTAGCGTAGTGAATGTTAAGTTGCCTATTACACCGGGTATTATAGGCGCGTCTAAATACAGGAAGCACCGCTAATAATGTGCATGCGCATGAATATAAATGTAAGTGAAAATGTAAAACTTATCATTCCTACTCACTATTCGTTTTTATTGTGCAGCTCGAATTATAAAACAAATATAAATAAATACTCAGTTTCTACAAAAAGAATTTGTTTTTATTTAACAAATACGTATTTCGAAAAAACTACTAGTTGTTTAACACTGAAGATGAGAACATTGTTTTCGAAATACGTATTTGTTAAATAAAAACAAATTCTTTTTGTAGAAACTGGGTATTTATTTATATTTATAAATAATTCTACAAATAACTCAACACCAAAATATTATAAAACAAAATTCATTCTTTTCAACTAAGAATAAAAAATATAAAAGAACGGATAACAATCTAACACGGCCAACATCAGATGAATCTATGAATCTTATAAATATATATATAAAAATAATATATAAAAAATATATATATTTAAATAAAATATTTTAAGTTAAAAAAAAAAAATGATTTTGAAACTCATACTTCAAATAAAATTTACCTTAAAAAATTAAGTATTAAATTATTAATTAAAAATGTATAAGATTTTTAAATAAAATGAAATCATAATTTATAAAATTTAAAATAATACTTATTGCATTTTAAATTATTTTTATATTGATTTGTAATCTACAAGTATTAAAATATATCTTATATTAATAGGTATTAATATTATGCACGCGTGGTAAATTACTACAAATATACACAAATACGATATTATAATGTAACAAAAAATAATATACCGACAATAAATTTATAAATGTAGAAAAAATCAAAATATATATAAAAAAATTACAATTTTAAGAAAAGTTAATAAATTATGGCACAACTTTGATATCAGGTAGGTACACCAGACATTCCTTAGATAAAGAACAATATACAATAAAAAAAAAAAGATACTTATATTACAAATAATACGAATTAAAATATAAAAATGGCCCGACAGCACTTAATTGGATATGAAAATGAAATCATAAACTACCACACATAACCGAGTGAAACATATACGTTAATGATTATAAGATGATTGATGCACTTAAAAAAATTAATTTTCCCACACCTACTAAGTACGCTGAACAGGTGGCCACAAACTATTTTTGGCGGGGATAAATTCCTTGGCTAATCGGCTGCCGCGACTCTATTCAAGCGCGACGCATAATCGCCAGAACGCCATCGCATTCTTATTAGACCAGAATGGCGTCGCATTTCCAATAAATCAGAATGCAATTAGATAACAACGTAGTTGGGGGATCGGTGCAAGCAGCAGTCAAACCAGCTTCACACTAACTTCATTCATTTTAGTCTATTATTTTATTGTTCAAAATCATGGAACGATTAATTTACATATACTTACCTTTATTTGTCTGTAAATATCTACAATTGTCATTTGGATCATTCTCCACTAAAAACCCATATCGTCCACTGCCAGTTGAAGACAACGATCAACATGTAAGTAACACATTAAAATATGCTAATTTTCAGGTGTAGGTCCTTACAATTTGATTCAATAAATTAGTTAAGTATAAAATGAAATAAATTATATAGAAGTATTAAAGTTTTATCAAGTGGGTTTTCACATTCGTCATATCTCAAATTTTATGTTTACATTTATTTCAAAGCCATACGAGCTTATCTTGTAAATTAATATTATACGTTCGTCATTATTGATAACTGGACTTTCGAAATAAGTAATTGTTTTGAACTTCACTTCAAAAATATTTGTTTAGTCGCATAACGGTAAACGAAAAGATCATGTAATTAAGCTCTGGTTGAAGATGCTTTCGACCTCTTTCACCTTATATTACTTAATCTTAGACCTCTCAATTTATTATTCAATATTTAAATTTCTAAGGTATTTATGCCTGTTTAATGATATACTTATAGAATAATTACCAGTGACGTATTAAGGGGGCTAGGGGGGACAATTTCCCCGGCATCACGTTTTTGAGGGTAGCAAATTTTAAATGGTTTTGTTTGAATAATATTACTACTTGTTTTTGAAATATTTGATATTTTACGTTAATTTCAGTTTGAAAAAAAATATAATCAGGTAATTTTCAATAGGCATTTTTGGAATAATCTGAAGTTTTATTTATTCATATTGCGTGAAAACTGATAATGTTATTGATGTAAATTGTAACCAGCTGCTCCCTATCACATTTCACTATTAAAAGATGTGTGGTGTGCTGTATTGCTCCATTATTTATCAATTATAAAAATATTTTTATCAATAATTTTGTCTGTTGTCATAGAACATGTTCTATATTTTTGTCGAATACGATTTTATTAGTAACGAATTGTGTTCTATAAAAGTG
Source organism: Pemphigus obesinymphae (assembly GCA_025469235.1). Classification (NCBI taxonomy): domain Eukaryota; kingdom Metazoa; phylum Arthropoda; class Insecta; order Hemiptera; family Aphididae; genus Pemphigus; species Pemphigus obesinymphae. Next base: position 11,494 of record JAIPRL010011942.1, read on the forward strand.
AAATTCATAGTATAATAATATATATATAGATACTTCTTTTTGTGCAACTATTTATTGTTGAAAAATATTGGATCAACTTTTATTTAAATCTAAGCACATAATAGTAAAACGATTTTCAGGTACTCGATGGACAATAAGCATGCTTAAGTTTATAGTGTAATTGGACAGAAATTGCAGAAGCATTAACCTTTTTTATTGAAAATCCAACAGAAACCTTAAAAATTAAAACAGAAGCAAAACGGTTACTAAACAAATTAAAAAGTTTGGAAATGTGTATTCTTATATCTGCCTGGAACGATATTTTAGAAAAGTTAAACAGTACTAAAAATTACAGAGTATTAAAATTGATTTAACAATTGTTATAACTTTGTAAAATTTTTTATCGAATACATAACTTATTTAAGATACAGCTTTTCATATTATGAAGAATTAAAGAATACAAAGTTTCTCATAAAATAAAAATAAAATTATCATATGATGAATCATCTCAAAGTAATACAGTATTTGGAACTCTTGGAAGTCAACGATCATTTAAAATTAACACATTTTATGTTATCATAGATTTATTACTTACAGAATTAAGGAACGTAAAGATTTATGTTGAGATCAATATTTCATTTGGTTTTTTGATCAATATAACAAAGTTGCCAGTTTCTGAAATAAAAAAAAAAACCTCAAGCATTACAAAAACAATATCCTGAAGATCTAGATATATCTCTTTATAAATGAATGTATTCATTTCCATGGATATTTAAAAAGTTCATCGTCAAATGTATCACTAAAATCAGTTATACAAATTACAAATACTTCAAATTTTATACGAACATGATGTAGTATATGTTTATCCATAAGTAGATATTGCACTACTCATATTTTTGTGTTGACCCGCAACAAATTGAAGGGTCCAGTGCAAGAACCCGGTATCTTCATTTTTTGAAATTATTCAGGAGGCCCAAAAAACTAAGTAATTAAATTTCTAATGAACTATAATAAATTTTCTAAAAAAATTTAAATTTCCCATATGAAATACTATTTAAACATATATATATAGATTTATATTTTACATAATTTTAAGTACATTTTTTAATAAAAACAAAGAAATAAAAGCCGGTCAGTAGGTTGTGGAAGCACTTCGCTCGTCGGGTGTCAGTATTGGTGGATGCACTTCGCTACTGGGCAGGGTACTTTTGGTGGATGTATTGAATTTGAAAGCAATGATAAATCATTGC
>JAIPRL010011943.1:0-12721 GCA_025469235.1 Pemphigus obesinymphae
CCACCAAAAGTACCCTGCCCAGTAGCGAAGTGCATCCACCAATACTGACACCCGACGAGCGAAGTGCTTCCACAATCTACTGACCGGCTTTTTTTTTTTAATCTTTTTTTTTTTTTATATATACGTATAGAAAAAGGAAACATAGGACAATTAATATAAGGAGCAAAACAGAGATAATGTACCGGCCAAAGTATAATTAAATATTTATATATTTTTTTTTTTTTATTTACTTACATGACGGGGACATTATCTTTGTAGGGATGTTCTCGTCCGTTAGACAATTCTGGTCCTCCGGATACTACTCGAGGTTGTTCTAATCCATGGTTATTTTGAAGGATATTATGGGGAAAAGTATAGAAAAATTTGACTTTAAAGGGGAAAAAAAATCGAACGAGGTAGACAAATTCGTGGTACGTTCTTCGGTCGATATTGGTGAGGCGATAAAATGCACGATGGCGACAAAAGTCGGCCGTCGCACACGATCTCATAATCGGTGGTGTACGGGGGGGGGGGAATTGGCCGGTACTATATATTATTCGAGGGTGAGGACCTTGACTTCCGTGGGTGCGCGTATCGGCAGCAAAGTTTAACAACACACAATAGGTCCGTGTGCGAATATAATAATATATAGTATGATAACATATAATTTTCGTATGAAAACAAATTATAAATAATATTAATAATTCGATCGAATGTACTAACCAAATCTTGAACGTTACAAATTCGATGAATATAATCAATAAGGAGGGTGGTTAGCTGAGATTGATTTAGCAGCAGAAGGGGTTTGTTTAGTCTCATAAGGTAGGTATTGCAGGCGACCGCACACCTTGAGAAGATCCACATCCGTGTCCAGATAGGCTTTTAGTAATCGAAGTTTATTGGAGCAAGGCTGTCCTAAAGTAAGGTGTATCTAATCTTCTGCAAAATGTATTTTTTGTACCCAACGTACCAAGACGTGTAATGCTTCCTCCTTTTCTTTTGCTCCTGGTGGTTTGGTATGGTCAACAGAAATGGGTTGATGTAGTATATGCTTTCGCAATCGTAACTAATATGCCGTGAGATAAAGAACTTTTGAAAGTTCTGCCGACCCATGCAATAGTTGACATTCTTCTTCAGGATAAACTGTCAAAAGAGCGATGTTTTTCTCTTCAATTTGAAGTTCTCTTTGTTCCACGCAAATAATATGTATCATTGAAGGCCACGTAATTGAAGGTTATGTGAGAAAAGCTATACCATTCCACCAAATAGGATGGTCCACAAGCTCCTTTGGTGTCACACCTCGGGAAGCACGGTCCGCTGGATTATGTGTAGTAGGTACATGTCGCCATATATCTGGGGAAGTCATGTGTTGAATTTTGGCAACACGGTTTGCCACAAAAATCTTAAGCTTTACCGTATGGGTGTAAATCCAAGCAAGGACCATTGTCGAGTCTGACAATGCAGTCGTTTCTTCAATTGACACAGAACTTAAATTGGTACCTATATATTCGAGACAACGAGCAAGAAGCAACGCTCCACATCACTCAAGACGTGGAATCAAAAGTTTATTTTCAGGTGCTACCTTGGATTTTTCTATCAACAGCTGACACTGAATGGTTCCATTGGTTTTACGTGATAAGAGATATACCGCTGTAGCGTACGCACTTTCTGAGCTGTCGCAAAATCCATCGACCTCATATCTAGCTTCAGAGGTGGTTACTCGCCGTTTTACATGTATAGAACTAATTAGTGGCAATTCGTCATGGTATTGTGTCCAACCGTCGATAGCATCGTCAGGTATTTAATCATCCCATCCCACACCTATCGACCACAAATACTTCATAAGACATTTGAGGTTGGTAATGACTGGTGTCAGTAGACCAATAGAATCATATATTTGTGCTATCTCAGATAGAATTACTCGCTTGGTGAAACGCACTGGATTTGGTTGGTATTCGTAGGATAACGTATCCACGTTCGATTCCCACTTCAATCCTAGTACCTTGGTATAGTCAGCCGTTGGTTCGTCAAAGGTAAAAGTATCGGTTTGACGATGCTCGAGTGGAATTTCTTGTAGTAAGGTAGCTGAATTGCTAGACCACTTTCGAATTTCGAACTGTCTACACTCGAATACTTTTATCAGATCGTGTTGTAGTTGAAGAGCCTCTTCTTCAGAGTCAGCACCAGTCGCGACATCGTCTACGTATAAATCCCGGTATATGACCTCTTGTACTCTAGGGTATGCCTTCGCTTCATCTTGAGCCAGTTGATGCAACATTCTGATTGCCAAAAACGGGGAAGATCTTTGTCCGAAAGTGACAGTAGACATTTCGAATGTTTTCACGGGTTTGAACTTCTGGAAACGGAAGAGAAGACGCTGATATGGCCTATGTTTTGGAGTGGCAACAATCTGCCGAAACATTTGTATGATATCTGTTGTAAATACTTCTGCATGTAAGCGAATTCGTAAAATGATTCTGGGTAAATCCTGTTGGAGTTTAGGACCAAAAAATAAAAAATCATTTAAAGACTTCCCATTTGATGACACGGCAGAAGCATCGTAAACAAGACGCAGTTTGGTAGTAGTACTTCCTACCTTCAATAATGCGTGGTGTGGTATGTAATAAGATGGTTTATCATTGACGTCGTTGGTAACTACAGGATTCATATGACCGGAATCTAGATAATCTTGCATGGCTTCGTTGTAATTTTCTAATTATCTAATTAGAATTATCTAATATTATTATCTCTAATCAAAGTTCCGCGGATTTTGACAGTCGAGATTCCAGTTGTATGAGACGTTTAAGAGCTAGATGATGTGATTCTCCAATATATGGTGGATTATGGATGAATGGAAGGTGTACTACATATCGACCGTCTGTCTGTCGAGTAGTGGTGGTACGATAGATTTCTTCACATTTCTCTTCTGACGGACTAGATTTTTCCACCATTGGGAGCTCCTCAATTTCCCAAAATTTACGCAGTATTCTATCGACGGAATCTGTACACGCGACAAGTAAAATTGTGCTCTTAGATTGGTTTGTTGATGAACGTCCTATAAGTGCCCACCCAAACACGGTTTTTAATGCTACAGGTTGACTGTTGGTCCCTTCTCGTCGCTCTCCACTTATAATATAAGGAAAAACATCTGCTCCAAGGAGGATATCTATTGGTAGGGGTTCATTATACCGGGGATCAGCGAGGTCCAGACCTTGTACATGTGACCACTCACTCTTCAACATACGTTCAGATGGTATGAGACCACTGATTCGAGGTAATATGAACGTTTCCACAGTTGATTGAGGCGTGTGCTGTCTTACTAGTCTAATAACTATATGTGTTCGAGTTTTTATTGGTGGTATTTGTAGGCCCGCTATAGCTTGCAGGGCTACACTACATTTATCCCATGTTAATCCTAATCGGTTACGACAACGCTCTGTTATGAAGCTACTTTGACTCCCGCAATCTAAGAGAGCTCTTGCTTCCTGATATTATCTACTAATATCTAGAACCAAAACGGCTATTGTTGACATAAGTACGCACGATTGGACCGGTATTTTATCGGATGAAAACATGGTATTCACTGTGGTCATTGGTTGAGCTTCGGTGGTCACTACAGTCGTTGGCTGAACTTGGGTGTTATTTTCAAAGTGTAATAAAAAGTGATGAGGTCCCTTGCATTCTGAACATAATCTGGTATGTTTACACTGACTCACTACATGTGCGCTAAAACACAAGAAACACGGTCTAAGTTATTTTATTACTTGGTGTCGTTCCTTTGGTGTTTTTTCTTTGAACACTAGTCAGGCAATCAACAGGTGGCCGGGGGTTGTTTTGCAAACCTGATAGGTAAATTGTTTTTTATTATCACGTTGGTCTGATTTAGCTGCATGCAGTGATACAGTTTTCCCATATGGTTTTTTAAATGCCTTTTCCTGTCCACATCCGGCCTGACCAGCGAATGCAGCATTACAAAATGTTGTTAAAAAGGTAACAAAATTACTTACACTTGGATTATCAGTGGTATCTACTACCAGTTCCCTTTGAGCACGAAGTTGCGAATCTAACTTCATTTCAAACAAATGTAGCAAGATTGGGTCCCACTGATCAACGGCATAATTTTGATTTAAAAGTGCTCGAACTGACTCCGTGATAGTGTTCAGCATCTGTCTTATAGATTTAGAGTGTCCGAGTGAAGCTTTTGGCATCTTCCAAAGTTGATTCAAATGACTCTGTCCAATTATACGACCGTTTGCATAGCGTTTATCTAATATCTTTAGCGCTAGACTGTAGTTATCATCACTTAACATTAAGTTCGTGATAAGTGTTAATGGTTCGCCTTCTTAGTAAGCCTTTAAATAGCTAAATTTCACCACGGGCCGAAGATTTGTATTGTCATGTACCATCGTATTAAACAAATTTCGAAACCCTGTATGTTGTTTCGGATCACCTCCAAATCTCGGTATCGATAATTTTTCCAATGGAATCACATCAAAATTAGATCGAGGGTAAGATGCAGAAATAAATGTTTCATCTGCATTCGGGTTTTGTAACTGAACTGGTATATGTTCATCTGCCGCAATTTTTGTTATTTTAATTTTTTTAATTTTTGTTCTTTTTCTGGTTTTCCAAGTTGCTTTATTACAACCGAAAGCTGTTCTTCAAATTCTTATTTTATACGCGCAACTAGAGCAAACATCATACGACATTTAGTTTTCGCAGTTTTGTTGACCGGTACATTATCTAAGGCCTTTCCGGCTTCCCGCACACGGATAATTCGTTTTTGAATATCTGATAAGCGAATTTTTGCTTCTTCGAAAACACTTATGATTTTTCTATATTCACCCAACACGTATAAGTAATTTCAAACGATAAAATAAAAACAAAATAATAAAAATTTTTTTTTAAACACTTGAGCTACCCTGTATACACGGTACGTGCTTTTCTAAAATAAGCTACGTCGCTGACCTTAACCAACTTTTTAACTATCGGTCTCGTATCTCTTACTTTCGTAATAATATCATGACAATAATTATCGCACAATGATTGTAACGACCGTCATGTCGTTCGACTTCCGATCATAGTCCAAAAACGTTGTCTTTTCGATACAGTAATTATATTATTATGTAAATATTATATTATATTAAAAATAATTACTCTGATAATCTATATCATAATAATTAAGATCTACTGTAATGCCATATTATATCACGGTGTACTGAAACAATTATCAATTAATATTGAAAATATGAATTTTCTTGAAACTTCTCGGTAAGTGGTAAAATAAAAATACTTAGGAAAATCACTTAGGACAAAATATAATATATATATATATATATATCCGGCCCGAAGGACCAATGTTTAGGAGTAAAAATGGACTGTAAATTAATGCAATTGAACAATTTAAGGCAATTTTAGTTTTGTCGTGGTAAAATCCACGGACTACTATTGAGGTAAAATCAATTTGAACAATAATAATTGATAAATAAGGGGCACACAAGTGTGCTGGCCAGCAAAAGTGGGTTAAAAACAAAATACTTAATACTAACAATAATAATATATATATATATACAACAATAGGACCTTGATACGACGAGAGTTTCATGCCAGCATTCATTTTGGCATCCGCAAACGCGCGCGTAGTGGAGTAATACGGAGTTACTTTCTTGATATTTTGATATCATGAATATTTGACATTTGATCATTAATTGACTTTTGATTTACCAAAATATTTACAATATTAATATTACAATCTTATAACTAGTATGGAGACCAATAATTTTAATTGTACATTTTGTACTAAAACATTTACCCAAAGAAAAAGTTTATACGTACATTGCAGACAATTTCACGACACCGATATTTTCCCGGTCAAACCTTTTAAATGCGAAGATTGTGATACTCAGTTTTCAACGAAAAAAACAATAACAGTGCATGTTAATAATTTTCATAAAAATATTTAAAAGAACTACACAATCAAGAATAATTTGTCCTGTAAATATTTGTGAAAAAAAGATATATATACATTTGTGAAGCTGGAGGAACATTTAACTGATGATCATGGTTTTGAAATTGAATATGAAGAAATACATTTTTGTGATATTTTCTTAAAGAAATTTAAAGTAAATATTATGAGCTATAATTTATTGTGTACATTTTGTTATTGTCATTGTTGTATAGGTACTTAGAAAATATAAGTGAATAATATGAAAGTAACTGCAATGAATGTTTTGGTCTCGTTATCCAGTTGAATTTGTCCAATTTCATCAACATGTCCATAGTGGGTTTTCCAAAACTGTGAATACACAGTTTTATCTGAATTGGAAATTGTTACCTTTAGCATTGCTAGACAAGCTCTGCCAATTTTATTACTTCTCATAGATTTCGCATATCTTTTATAATTTCAATCTTATAAATAAAATATATATAAAAACCTATACAATTTATTATAACATAAAATAAAACAATTTTTATCCATGATTATAATAATTCTAATACTATTCTGATCAGTGGTGCTGATCTCGTGATTCACCTATGACAAGTGTCATAGGTAATTTAGGGGATGAGTCGGTAGGTAGGTACTAGGTACTAACTTACATATAATACGTCCCTACATTATATATGTATTAATTAATAGTGCGGGGAAACAGGGAGTGGGTGGGGTTAGTCTTTATATTATTAAATTAAATAAAATTAAAAGGACAAAGGACCTGTTTTTTCCAACCTAGTTCAAAAAATAATAATTCTCATTGTGTGATAGGATACTCTTGATGGATGAATTGATTCTGATTGTGTAATCTATACTGTAACAATTAACAATAATTACATGAAAAACTCAAAAGCGAAATTGTATCAAAACAATAAACATTCTATTATCACAGATATTCACGATATCAAGATACCATGATAGTAACTCCGTATTACTCCACTACGAGCGCGTTTGCGGATGCCAAAATGAATGCTGGCGTGAAGCTCTCGTTTGATACGTAGGTAGCTAATACGGTGGTGGTATTGGACGGTGATAGTAATTGGAGGTAGACGGTGGTGGTGTTGGATAGTAGTGGTAGTTTACGATTTTAGTAGTTATAGAAGCAATAGAAATGTCAAAAAATAAAAATACTTTGTTAAACTGAGACTTAAGTCCATTACAAAATTCATTATTAAAATTAATTTAAATGTAAGCCAGATGGCATTAGCATAATACCTACGGTAGGCGTGGACGATGAACCACGACCATCGGTCGGGTTGTAGTGACGCCATCTGGAATAAACTGTGTATATATATATATATATATATATATACTATATATATATACCATTGTACATTGTGTCTGATGGTTTGTTGTTGATATGCACTGAAGATGACAACTTAGTTGTTGAAATACGTATACGCAAATTAAAAGTGTATAATATTGTGACTTTAAGTATATAATATAATAATTATCTAAATATAGTTAAAAGATATCTAAATTTAATTTTATCTATAAAAATATAAATGATAAGTAATTTTTATTTAAATACAATAAACATATAAAATATTTTAATTTGTTGTTTAGATTCATGTTTTATTAATTAACCTTAATTGAATGTTAAATTTGTTTGATATTAATTTAGATAATAATGACTTAAATTATTTCATAAATAATAATGTGATAGAATTAATGCGAAGGATAAAAATAATTCAACATTTTAGGACTCAAATCGAAATGGATCAGAAATTGTAATAATACATTTGTTAAGAATAAGTTTATAAATAAAAATGTAAAAATTAAAAATTATATCACATAAAATAAATGAGTGGCCAGCCTATAGTAAAAAGTGTGGAAATTGTGGAAAATTAAATCATTTTAAAATAAAATGTAAAATAGCTATAAAGGATAACCCTAAGAGACAGGTAGATAATATTGGGATTGAAAAATATGTGACATTAGATGAAATTAACATCTTAGAGAATAATAAAAAGTATTCACAATAAAAGTGTGTGTATATACAATATAATAAAAAATTTGGTCAAATTACCAGATATATCATGTGTAATTCGGGGAAGGAGCAATCCCCTATCAGTCCCCATATTCAAGAGGGGCGTTCCCTAACACCCTGGTCAGACAGTTCAGGTAGGGCACCCAGCCTATGTCCTGAAAAGAGTGGGAGCAAAACGGGTTCCGGGTTATCATCGCAACCGTCAGGTAGCCCGTGCAGCTTTTGTTCGGGTCGCTGCGGAAACGGGGGGGGGGGGAGCGACACAACCAGTCAGGTGGTCGAAGAGGGGCTGGAGAGAAGGTTCAACCAGACAAGTGACTGCGGAGAGTGGAATCGGTGCTGTTGGCCGCGCCACCGATGGAGAGATGGTGGTTGCCGTCGGTGTCGATGGATCTCCGTAAATTGATTTTCGCCATCGCCATCAGTGCTGCTGTCAGGTCCGGGAGTTTTGCTGCTGCCGTGGAATGGTCCTCGTTGCCGCCGTCGAATCCGTGAGGGCTGTAGCCATCGTTGATCGCCGTCGATTCCTTGTTGCCTCAGAGGTCGAAGATAGGTCTCCAATATCAAATCATATGTATACGTATTTACTATAATATGATTTGGATATTGAAGAGAAGTGTGTGTCGTTTTAGTTTTCGTCACAGGTATATAAGCCGTTTTGACCCATCTCGCCGTTGCCGTGATTATGGAAATGGTGCGTTGTCGGGTGGTCGGATATTTATCGTTGTATTGTGGTCTGTGGTATTGTACGGATAATAATATTATCCGTATTGTTTTCTAATCATTTCCAACGCCAATTTGATTTACTCGCTTGCCCGTTTCCTTGTTGTTATTGTTGCGAACTCGCGCCCACTATGGACATTATATATATGGATGACGATCGGTCTATCGTTTACCAAATAAGTGCACATACGTCGCGTCTTTATTGCCCTTTGACTACTGTGTCGTTATCCGTCGTTTGCACCGTCAGATGCCATTGTTGGTATCATATATTATTATATTATATGATAATATACTCGTGTCTTGTTTCATAGAGTACTATCTGCGATAATACTGTACCAAGGCATTTTTTAAGGGTATTTTCTGTGTCCAATTGGACACCCAGTCATCGTAGATGGACAACCAGTAATAAAATATTCGACTCACTGGGTATCCTCTTAATATCTAAAATTTATTAATGTACCTATATATAATATCTACAGAAATATGTAAAATACTGACACAAATAATGATTTATTCAGTAATTTATGACTTTTAAAAACATTATCAGTTTTAATATCATTGCACATAAAAGTGATATTCAATTGTATTACCTCACCGCGGGAACTATTTATTATGTGTAAGATGTACATAAAAGTACGGCTGGGCACAGCATACACCAATTTTACTGTACTCATGGAGGTAGGTATATAAACCATATAGTTTAAACCCTACATGACTGTAACACACGTTTTCAATGGTATTTATCAAACCACAGATTAAACACCATCTGTTAAAAAATGTTTTAAATGTTCAAATTTTCTATATTTTTTTCCTGTATGCACATAATCATGGTGTTTAAAAGTATGTCTTTAATCCATAAACATTTGAAAATTTTAAATATCATAAACGATACAATTGGTATGGTATGGTATAGTAAAAATGTACCTAATTTCTATAATATATAAAAAAGTCGTTTATTTGTCGCATATTAGTAATTCGAGTGTAAATACGAATATAATACCATGGTTAAAAAATAAATGGTTCAATATTATCTTTAATTTACAAAAAAATCATTACAAGCTAACAAGCTAATGGTAGCGATATAAAACTCAGATAAATGGTTTTGACCTAAGTGAAATAATTTTTCTACATCGGTGTTCAAAGTATAAATCCCCCAACCCGAACGCATCATAGCTAAAACGGAAATGACGTGATGCCTATATATAGACACGCAGTAAATATTCGCTAAAAAATGCCCTGTACTGGCATTTACCAGTACAGGGTAAATACCTACTCTATAAATAAGAGATACCCTAATATATTATATATATATATATATATATATATATATATATATATATAAATGAATGCATTCATTATAGTTATTAAACCTATGTAATATTGGGCGCAATTCTGTTAAAAAAAATAAATAAATAAATAAATAAATATCGACAATAATTCCAAAAAATACAGGATGGAAATTCCCTCTGTGAAAGGCATAACAATTTTTGATATTTTGTATTATATGTAACTGTAGTATATATACTAAAGCTTCTTTATTATCAGTCAATAATAAATAAATTAACATTATCAGATGACGATTGTATTATAATTATAATTATGCTCCATCTCAAAATGCGTAAATGATATTATTATAAAAAATAATTGATTTATTAAGCATAATTTTATAAGATTTGAAATTATTAAATAAAAAAAACGTATATGGTAAAATATTCTTAAAAAAAAACTTCCCATTAAAGGTTACTTTATAAGTGACCTTTATTTATAAAATATTTTCTACTAATATATATGGCATAATAAGATATTAATTTATAATTATATATTCAATCAAATATAAATTATTTGAGAAAAATAACTTACCATGATATGTAAAAGCTAGATTACCAGCAAAAAAATATTTATAGTTATAAGGTTGTATTATGTCACTGTTTAACAAAAACATTTTTTATTATGTAATGAATAAATTATTATTCATTAAAATGGACTAAATCATATAATTATATTCCACAGATCTCATACAAGTATAATACTATACACTTGCATGCCACATGTCTGCATATAATATGAACATTGAGAACACGTCTTATGCACTGTAGCTTATATATTATGTTTTATTTATAATTATTAAGAAATTATATTATTATATTTGGCAATATAACGATTTTCTAATATGTGTATTTTGTTGGACTTGTAGCGGATATCTTATTTGATTCAGATTTAATTCCGTGGTTAAATTAAGAATAGGTTATATTTATTTATGTATTTTTATTATATTTATGTATTTGTTATTATTATTATAAAATAAAATGTTTAAGTATATTCTATTTTATTCCCTAATTACCCGAGAACACTGATATAGATTTACGACAAATGCGTATAATTTTAATACTATATAGTATATATAGTATATACCTATTGTTGCAGTTCGTTCGAGGTCGAGGTTTAGGAAAACTCGTCAGAGATTTATTGAATAAAATAAATAAATGTCCAACACTTGATTGTTAGTAATTAATATTAATTTATTAGCACATTAAACATATATTAAACACAATTAATTTGAAAATATTACAAGTCCAAAAATCTTAAGTACAAAGAACACCACATTCACACGGGAGGTCACGGATATAGTATGTACGTAAAATTCGGAAATGCGACTCACGGGATGATGCTCGATCGCGTCGAGTGCCTGGGCCATCTGAAATTAATCCGTGTTGGACTTACTTATACAACCTTCCTCAATGAGAACCGGCGTAGATCCCCAAAGTTTATTAAATTAATAGGTTGCGGCGAAATCTCGAAAACGCACGTACTCACGTTTTCGAATAATCGTTGTTTTGGATACTGTCGACCCCCTTTTATGGTCATTTACGCTCTTCGAGGGCTGGGCCCATATGCTAGTTTATGGTCATACGTGACTTTGCTCGCTCGGAAATTCTAAGTATTTGTTTATCGGTGGTTTGACTTATTATTTAAAAACATATTTTACTTCTCCGTAACAATATCATATTATATTAATATCAATATTTTAAAGAAATTGTAAATTTTATTTTATATATTCCAAATAAGGTAAAATACATTTCCAATAGATTTTACTAAATCAAACTTTAAAATATAGGTAGATATGTATTAAAAGTAAATTAATTATTCTTACCGGGTGTAATCATATACAAAATTATAATACTAAATGTTGTGCGTAAAATTATATTTCGATTAAAGAAATCCATTTTTTAATAACGTTGGGAGTACAAACTAGACTATCGGTAATATTAATTCGGAGTTAAGATTTAAATAAAAAGAAATGTTTGAGTAACAAAAATGCTTGGATTGCAAACAGATAATTTATCGTATCTACCTAAACATTATAAATACATATGGAAAATACCAACGACATTTTATATTTGTATTTTTTTTAGGTATCCATTTGAACATATTCTTACAGAATATATCTCATATCATTGTACGTAGTTTTTTAAAATTATTATCAAATGACAAATGAAAATGAAAAATCATATATATCTAACCCCTTTTTTTTAAATATGCGTGGTGTACATATCCACTAACATCGAATTGAGATAATCGTAGATGGCCCTCGGTTATTAACTAAAAACTATACCATTTGACAAACAACAATTTAAACAATTGTATATTTTATTCTAATAAGACTGAATTGTATTTAAAATTTTTAATTTACATACAACATCATTTATTAAAAAATAAAAAAACATATTTTGAATTTTTTCAATAAAATGACATAAAATACATATTGAATACTTACCTATATTATATATATTAATGTTTTATGATTTACCAATAGCCTTGTTAATACATTATCAACAATCTAAATTATTTTAGATAGCGGTGATTAATTCGCATATACATAATAATTTGTCCAAAATCAGTAGTAAATTAATAGGTATTGTAATACATAAAGTTGACATTTATTCTCGATCAAATAGAAAAATATTTATTTTTTATTTTATAAATTTAGGGGAAATAACAAAATTAAGTTGTCATAATTAATATTTTTTTATATTATATTA
>JAIPRL010011944.1:0-12719 GCA_025469235.1 Pemphigus obesinymphae
GAATTCAACATTTTTTTCCATGAACTGTTTAATTCTTCCATGAAAAATACGCCAGGTCTCTTGTATGATAAGAAAGTGTGCCTACTCAATAAAGACGAGTTTCCCTACTTATATCTTCTATACCGTGACGACGTCTAAAATTATGGACGACACGATGGAGTGCGAAGGCACCTTTACCGTCGGTATTACAATCACGGAGTTACCAGCTAACCGTAGTTTAACCTGTGGTTTAATAAAATTATTTGTGATAATAGATAATAGCCGGGCGATAACAGTGAATACGTTGCTAATTGTAAGATTGTGGTATGATCAATGTCGGTTTCGTTTTTATTGTTCCCACGTTAAATTGAATTTTAAAACGATTTTATTTCATTTATTCGTATAATAAACATGATGTCTGACGATGAAAACTTGACGGATATGGAGTTAGCACTAATCATCGGTTTTCCTTGAAAAAGAAAGACATTTCTTGAGCTACCTAACCGTTTTATAAAGTGGAAAGATGAACAATTCTTTAGTCGCTTTGGTCTATCTATAAGAATAGTATATTATATTTCATTCGAGATCATATTAAAGAAAATATTATGTCACCAACAAATAGATACAGTATACAAGTACTATAATTATAGGAATCTATGGGACACACAATGTCGCTGTATAAATTCGAAATACGAAACTGAAATTTCAAATCATCAAAAAATATTGATATCTCTGTTATCAACATTAATTAACAATCAATTAAATTGAAAATCATCTTTGAACTCAGTTTAACTCACTGAAATCAGTGGATCACGCAAACCGTGGTTTAAACTAGGTTCAGTGAATTATAATACACACTTTTAGATTTGAACTAGGTTTAAACTCTGAACCAGGTTTAAACTACTATTGTAATACCGACCCTAATTCACGGGTGCGCGTGAAAAAGCCGTCAAGTCAACGTTTCAAAACTTTTCAGCGGAGTAAAAATAAACTTTGACTGATGAAAACACAAGATCGATATTTTAACATTTTACCGTAGTCATTGTATGTAACACAACTTAACAAGTTTAAGGCTATTATTGTTGTGAAACCATCAAATTCCGTGGGATTGCACCACACGCCACACATCATATCGATTAGATAAATGATTCCATTAAATTATTGTGAATTTTAGTGAATGAAAACGACTTGTCTATTCGGTATTTATTATCGGTTTATTTTAAGCGGCCCATACACGATCAATATCATTGCTCAATATTTGATATTGACAATAATATTGACAGTGTATGGATCATATTGAAGACGTGTTCAATATATTGAAATAATCAAAATTATTTTGATATTTATTGATAGATTGTCAATATTATTTGTGCACTGATAAATTTCAGGTCCTCGAATGTGTTTCCGGTAGCCAAATAACGTAAAGCAATAGACAATCTTTGACTTGCTGGTATAGCTTCTCGCATTGACGTATTTTGTTTTTTAATAAATGGATTAACCAAAGTTAAAATTTCATCAAAACATTCATCATCCATTCTTAAAAAATTTTTGAAATCATTTCTTTTAAAATTGCGCAACTCTGTTAATAGCTTCTCGTGAGTATAATATTGTATATTTTTCAGCCACTCTTTTGACCAAGTTCTTCGTTGTTTTTTTACCTTTTTTGGTTTTTTTTTTCATCAAGTGACAAGGCAAGAGCAATAGCGATAATCGCGTTATCTTCGCTAGACATTTTGACCGAAACTGAACAATATATTCAATATTATTGATCGTGTGAGTGCAAACAAAATTGAAACATTTATTGATATAAATATTGAGCAATAATATTAATCGTGTATGGGCCGCTTTACAAAAAATAAATATAATAATTCGTAGTAATATGTACCTATCGTAACATCGATAACTGGTCTACAAAAATGAGTCAGATTGTTATTTCTGGGAAATAATTCGGTCGGTATGAACTATTTTTATATTCGTGTATCGTAAGGGGAGTATTCAGGAATTCAAACGGAAATTATTTGCTAAAAATTTATAAAATCTTCAAACCCTTTAATAAATAACATATTTGAAAACTGAAAATTTGGTTAAAATCATAACCATTTTCTCCAGTGCACCTCGAAGAGATTTTTCATTATTTTTAAATAGCTAAGCCGTAAAAATAGTATATTATGTATACAAATATCTCCCGAAAAAATACATCAACTTTATATTTATGGTTCTGCTAAATTAGCTGAATTTGAAAAAAAAACTCTTTGAGGTGCACTTCCAAATGACACTGAGAATCTTTATAAATAGTTAAATTAAAAATTATCATATTATTGAGCCCTGTGGGTTTAATATAAAACACCAAATAATTACTTATCAATTATAATTTTCACCCCTTAAAATACAAAATTTGGAAAAATTCCTTTTACATAATTATTATGTAATGTGTTAACCTAATTTTTTTTAAAAAAACATTTTTCAAATAGCATTTTCAACCTTAACTGCCGTGAATATTATAACATTTATTGGCACTCACTATAATTTTGTCTCTTAGGTCATACAAATATTCCATTTAACTTACGATACTAATTTTGGCATTCACTACATTTAACTTGCAGTGTTTGAATACAGATAGCGGTACTCATGTTTTCTATCGATTTAATGACTGAAGACCATGTCTGGTAAAAAATCAGCTATAGACAGTCGACTTGTTAAAACGCACGAAAAACAGAAAAGTCTTGATTTATTCTAAAACGCATGTTGAAATAACACGATGTACAATGTACGAACAAATTGACATTCCATATACGAAATAGATATATAATACTTTTTCTGCTTTTTCGGTGTAGATAACTCATTTCACTTAACACGTTTTTCACGGGCACCCGCAAAATTTTAAGGATTTATATATTGGCGATTTTCCAATAATTAGAAAATACCGTGAATTTTGTGTGCGTATGTTAAATGCATATTAATGTATTATATGTAAATTCCGCTATACACGCAACCCGTTATTATAATATATGATATAACATGAACACATCGCTCGCGTGTAAAATTTCGTTCACATTTTGTGAATTTATTCGAAATTTCGCCTAAAAGTGTCCGTGTTTTGTCCATCGTAGCGATTTATCGTATTTGAATTTATCAAAAAAAAATGACTTTTAATATCGACTTTTTTCCTTTATAAATTTGGTATAAGTATCCTATATATATATATTTTTTTTTTTTATGTTTTCCATACAGACATTTATTCATTTTCAATTATATTACACCAATTGTCAATAATATATACGGGAAAATATTTTAAAAAGTAGAGTTTTTAATAAATATAAATTTGTTTCTGAAATCATTATAATATAGAACTATTCATAATCAATCGTTACGAAGGACAAAAAAAAAATACAGTTTTTTAATGTGTAAACCTCGCCCACAGAGAGCCGCCTTAAATCGAGTAGATCTTAAAAAAAAGAAAGAAAGAGAGTTTCCGGGTCCGAGAAGTTCTTTCCGCTAGTATATACACATTATGCATATTACGTGGCGCGATGTGCACGCCTCGTCGAAAATATTATATTATAATATAATATCGGGTCCGCGTGCCAGTCGATACAAACGACAACTGGGCGTTCACTGCACGGCAACAACAATATGCATAATACTAATAAAAATAAACATTAAAATTAATATTCTTATAACTCAACTAACAAATAACTTTACTCGAAAATCGCCCATGTAAAAATATAGATCATTATTTTATGATCTTTAATTTTTCTATAGAGGTTGCTGCCTGTAAACGGCAGTGTTTGTCCTCTTATAATTACATTATAGTTACTCAAAAATAAAAATAATTAAATTACTCGACAGTAAATTCACAAATATTTATTAATCATTGAACCAATGTTTTTGTAATTTGAACTATATTAACTGAGAACAGCCAAACATATCTTAACCTAACTTTCAATGGCAAGACATGACATTTTCACCTTTTTTATACTACCTTACAACTATTGTGTGTTCAAGATTTATTGATATTTCTCATAAAATTGGTATCATTATAAAACTATAATTAATATTCAACAATCACAAAACTTTAAAAATATTTCATTTCCATTCAAGACCTATAAGAGTAAGTTCCTGACATCGTCAACTTACCACGTGTCATCTTGCCCCATCGAAAAGTATTTCACATTCGACTTATATGTGGTCGCATAAATCTAAGAATATTTCACATGTACCTAACATATTTAAAATAAAACTTATAGAATGTATTTTTTGAAACACAAAATCGAATAAATAATTATACTTTCAATATTTCAAAAACTCTTACGTAGAATGATGGAAAATGTTTATCAAAACACGTTTTTGATAAATATGTTTATAAAACCATCTTATAAAAGAAACCCAAAATAATTAATTTTCATACCAGGAGTGTAAAATTTTGTGTTGGGGGGGGGGGCTATAGGCCAATCAACCTCATCTTTGGGACATTGTTTTTTTTTATATTATTGTCATAGATTAAGTTAAATCAAAATATTCTGTGTTGGGTAACTTAGATACTACATATATATAACATAATGTTATGTACATTAATAATATTCACGCACGACAATTACTAAAACAACGATAAATATATAATATTTGTATATAATAAAACACAGTAATTTACTGAAATTTTAGACGGTGCACGTGCACCTGTGCTCCTTAACACGAGCCCCTACTGAATGCGATTAATGATTTATAACAGCTAGGTACACAAAAATTAGTTGAAAAACCTCTAAAAAGCACCCTTTTTCAATTTTGGAATAAAAAAACGTGAGCATTATTAGTTAAAAATTCAATATTTTTTTAAATTATTTCATGCAACTAGTTAATTAGTTTTATCATTACCTAAATAATATTTATTGCTATATGATTTTTGGTTCACGTTAAAGATTACAACACAGTTGTTCAAATACGTATACGCAGTTAAAAGCGTATTACTTGTTTTTGTGTTTTTGGGATGATAATCATTTATAGTATAATAATTTATAGTGTAATATCAATTTTTTGTATAAGAGTCACAAGTGTTTAAGTATCTTTTAATTTTAAATTCCATTAATAATTTCTCTAATGGAAAGTAAAAATAATAAGCTTTTTTAATCAAGTTAAGTAAATATTTTGTTCTATGATTTAACTCCATACTTAACGAATTTAAAATAAATAATTTAGGTTTGTTGCCTAACAATTAACTAGTAACTGAATGTTGTACTTTCTCTAAAAGTATTTCAAATGTATTTCAATATAATGTGCGTAATATGTACAATGCCACATATAATGCGGATACACTTTATAAATATATAAATGATTTTTTATATACGATATTTTAGAAAAAATATATTCTATAGGTATATACTGATTAAATGATCAAAGAAATTAAGTTACCCATAAGAATTATACATTTTTACAGCCACTAATGAGTAAAAATACGCAACATTTTGTAATTTATCAAGAATTTATAAAAAATGAGTTATACGAGATACAAAGCCAAATACAAGGCTCAGGACAAGAGATTTCACCCTTAATCTTCTACCTTTAAATTCTCCTCTGTTTTAATAACAATGCACCAGAGCTAAAATGAAAAATGTATATAAAATATTTTGAAATAAAAATTTCTATGCACTAAATAAATAAGTAAAATTTTTATAAATGAAAAAATATATGAATATTTTATAAGTTTTATTAATATAGGTTAAATGTAATCAAATTTCATCATTATACCTACCTTTTTTTAAAATTTGTTTGGTATATATAAACATACCTTTATTATATTATACGCATTTAAAATAAACAACTACCCAAATATTCTTTTTTTAAACAATTATTCTTAAAGTTTTATTGTAAAATAAATAAATTGCACTTATTTTACGATGTTTACTTATAAATTATTTTATACCAAATATTTTTACATATCAGAATATATTATATTATATAGTGTGTAAAGGCTCAAGGACATCATTGATAATGTTCACAAAGTAAATTAATCCATTGACTGTTAATACTTTTTCAGAAATAACTAAGAATTACTTATACATAACGTCATAATATGCAATACAAATGAATCAATTTAAAAATCATATTAGTAATAGTAAATGTACTTAATAACTATTATGGAATATCCATTTAAATGGCTTATAAAATATTTGTTATTATTTTTCTGAGTATATATCATATATCGCATCTTGCGAACATTTCTAAAATATAAATATGTAATTTGTAAATTAATTCAAATTTAAATTTAAAATTTAAAATTAAACCTAGCTAAGCCATATATTATTCAAAAAAGTACACCATTTAAGTAATATAAGTACACAGACCTTGGAATAAACTAGTTAGAATAAGCTAAAATAAGCAAACCAAGTTTAAAATGCACCAACAAAGTAAAAGATGATCAATTTTTATTACAATCAACTATTTTTGAATTTAGTTAATTTTAGTAGTTTATTTTGCATAAAACATCCGATAATATTTAATATTGTTAACAATGAAAAATAATGATTTTTTCCACACAATTTATTGTAAACTGTTAACTATATAGGTACCCATGTTAAAATAAATGTGCTGGTTCGTGAACTGATTCAATTAAATTATTTTAAAATAGTTCTTGAATTAGATTATATTTTAAATAAACCCTCCGAATTCTGTAGATATAATACTGACATATACGAACTATTTAAATTAACTTACGCTCATAACTCATATACAGGATAAATATTATGAGCCGAAGCCCCAGAAACACGTGTATTGTGTAATATTAAGATAAAATTTCATAATAGGTACCTATATTAAACAATTTCGACGTAGAATTTGTTTTTTTTTTTTCAAATAATTATCAATTTGTATAACACATAATAATATTGTTCTTTATATAGTGAAACAGAGTTAGATAATTATCTACAGTGTTGAACGAGTTAAAAAATATCGATCAATAATACTAAACAAATTGATTGTGATTTTGATTCATATACCTATAATATAGAAAATATTTTAAATTCTTTTAATTAAAATATATATAATATATATTATATATAGTATATACATACCTACTACTTATTTATACTTGAAAAAAAAAACCCGACAACTTTTACATAAACAAACCGTACTAAATTTCACCACTTACGGTGTACGGCCTATCGTTAAAAGCTCAGTATTACCAATATCTATTTTAATTTCTGTATGCATTAAAATCGTTAAAAACTTGTATTCTGGATGTGTATTAGAAAGGTTTATAACATCGAATCCGGTCGCAATTTACTCTATTCCGTCAGGTTATTGCACTGTTGACATTCGAAAGTCCCAGTTTTATGTTATTTCTGTAAAATATTTATTATTTTTTATTTTTTTTTTTATTCTATTACGTTTTCCATTATACTTACATTTTTTTTTTTTATATTTTTTATATTGAAAACCGACGGTTAAACGAAACTCGGATTTATATTGGCCTCAAAAGTCCCAAATAAAAAATGCATTTATTTATTTTGTCTATACCTTTCCGGGCTTCGAAAAACCAATATGGGACCTAAATGCATTAATATTGCGCGGGATTTAATTCATTAGGAGAAATTGGAACCCGTCCAACTAGCTCCGAACACGGTAATCTTGGCTGTAGATTTCATGGTTTTGATCGCCAAAATCTCGTTTGAATATCACCCGTGTCTGAAACAATATTATTAATTGACACTCAAGGCCACCGAAAAAAAACACTAACCGCTAATATTGTATAATTAACTCAAATAATATTTGTTTTTTTAGACATATTTATAGTACAAATATAAATATATTATATTATACATATATACATACATATAATATACATTACGAAAAAACAACGTCAATAATTTAATATTATGTATATATATATATATATATAAATTAATATGCCTTATAATAAAAAAAAGTTAAGTCATTCAATGTTTTTGCTAACTTTTTTTGATTAAAAGTTGATATTTAAAAAAAAAAATTAGATAACTAAAAACATTATAAATTAATGTTCTTGAAATCTTTCTTGTAAGTTAGATTGAGATCGGACTTGTAGAGGAATATATCTAAGTATACTTGGAGACATTCTTATTTTAAAATATACAAAACGTTCTTATTTATTTGGCGACTTAACTATATCTAATAATATTTATGTCATTGTGATGAGTTAATATTATCGATGTAACAAATAGTCAATTTGTTAAATCTGGTAACAATTCCATTTTGAAAATTTTACAGTATTTTCTTTTTTTTGCAATTAACACATTTTTAGAGAGTAAAATAATTTTTTTTAATAATACTATTGGTTTATATACTTTTCAATAGTTTTAGTCACTAAAATAATACTTTGCTACATTTCCTTTATCCTTCCAATATAATTCACATCCAGTGCACTTAAGTCTCTCTGTATCAATGTCTCTGCGGCTTTTATTTTAAGGCTGATGTCAGGGTTGAATATTCCTCTTTTTTCATTATAATATACGCTTTGACTGTTTAATTCATTGACCTTTAACAAATCTAGTTACTAGCCACATGTCTGACATCTTGTGTAGCTTTAAGATATCATATAATCTTCAACACCAACTTCCAACAATGGGCCACAAATTCTACGCCATACTCTTTTTTAAAATTTCCCTTTCAAGCTTCCTTTCCATTCAAGCTTCACAGCCATGCATTAGAATTAGTTTTTATTATACAGCTATATAGTGTAACATAATATTTGTTTACTTGGGTAATATTTTGAAATTTTGCAGGTATAATATTTCAGATTTATCTAAACCTATCATTGTTTCACGTGACCAGTCACTTCTTAGTATTTGGAGTTGCATATTCAAATATTTGAAATTGTTATTTTTTTTGAACAATTTTTTTAATAATGTGTAAAATAATACATACATTTGACAAAAATTAATACTTTAAAAAAAAAATATATATATATATATTATCGATTTAAATATATATTTCAAATATTATAATATGTTTGAAATTTTACATTTAAAATGTTTTTCTAACGTCAATTTTCTAGATCAAATATATTATTTTAATCACTGGAAATATTTTAAGCTCGTTTTGATATTTTTTCCTATCTATCACAATATTTTCAACATATAATCAAGACGTAATATATTATATTATACAAAATTGTATTGATTTCGTATATGTACATATTAAAATTTAAAAATATAGAAAAATGTTTAATAGTATAATTATTAATGTGTTCTCATTAGAGATTAAAATGTTGGTTTTTTTCTGGAAAAATTGTGAAAATTTCGGAGAAAACGGATTTTTCAAATGTTGGAAAAGGAAATTTATGAAATATTTGAGATATTAAAATTAATACAATTAAAAAAAAATCTATGTTTTCGAAAAAGCAAATATAATTTTTAGTTCCATTTCTATTATTTGGAATGTTAATATAAATTGTTTTATTTAGGTTATATTTTTAGTTTTCACTTTCATAGAGTTTTTCATTTAATTAATTTTATCTAATTTGTCTATTACCGATGCTAACGGTATCACACATTATACTGATGTTTCACATCAGTATCACTTATGACACTGCCAAAATTCACACTAAATTTTTTTGATTTTGTAAAAAATAATTTCACAATTTTTCCCGTGTTTTTTTCCGAATAATACTTTGTTTATGGAATTTTGAACGTTTCTAATATAATATAAAAATTAATCATCACCAGCATCAGGCCACCATCGTGCAAATTTTTAATATGCCAGTGATGTACCACGCCCTCAAAAACCGCATGCTTTCGCTTCGCCAGATAATTTAACTTCTATAAACTTTAAATTCCTATCAGGCAAAGAGTTTTATCTGGAAAATTATTTTTATATTTTCAACCAATAGAATTCATTAAAAAAGTATATATGTATATTTATCAACGAATTTTTACAGAAAAATAAAAAAGAGATTCGTATTTAATTTTATATAACTCCCAAGATCCCAAAAGTTAATCTAAAAATATAAATTATTTTAGTATAAAAATAACAATATTTTTTATACTACAAATTTGCTTTTAAAAACGCATATACCTACCAATTACCAGTCCATGTAAATTGCATATGTATTTAATATAATTTTTATTTTAAATAAATTAATACATACTTACTTTAAATTGAAATAAAAAATAAAGGTAAATAGGTTATTTCTAATGATTTTTTGTACAGGTCTTATTTTTAAAAAATACGTACTTATTTGTACATTTTACTTGGGAAATATGATTAAATCGATGTAAACTTTACACCGTAAAGGGGTTTTTGATCAAATATACAAATTATATTTATTTTACTTCTTAAGACTATTCTCACGTCATATTTATTTATTTATTTGTTGTTAATAAAATAAGAAAAGTATTATATACTAAAACAAAGATAACTGTATTTAGAAAGACATAAGACCAAACAATATTTTTGAAACATTTAAATATAAATATATTTAATATTAAAAAATTTCTAAATTCAATCATGATTATATGATGTGGAGTAGGACAGAATATGAAAAAGATCATGGTCTCTAGAATGATGAGTAGGAACAGAGAAAAAAATATTTGATCAAGCACATCTACAGTACCATTTAGAAGGGTGGTAATAAAATGACAATCATATTATAGTGATAATAAGATTTTTAAAGTGGCTATTTTTCTATTGATCTTTACATAAAGAATTTAAAAATAGAAAATTACAAGTTACGTTTTTACAGATGCGAGTAAATTTTTACAATCAAAACACCAATATGTAACAATATAAGTAATTAGTACCAGATATATATATATTTACGATTTTACGATATTTATATATCGTAATAAATATATTTATTTATTATACATTTTATAATTTATGTTAATTATCATTAACAAGTTGACTGCCCTGAATATGATGTACTTGGTAAATTAAATCACATGAAAATCATTCTACTGTCGTTATACGGTTTTATTTCTAAATATAATTTATTTTCTATGTAAAATAAATTCTTCCATGATGAAAAATCGATATAAAATATGTAGGTACCTACCACATAATATGATACTGCGTAATGGCCAATTTTATTTTTACAAGCCAATGTAATTATTAGCTCAAATGTATTTTATAGGTGTACAATAGCATAACAGTATAACTTATTTATTATTTATATAGGTGCTATTTTTTGTGTTCTTTATAATATTAAATGGTGTTTGTTATTAACCTATTTACTTATTATATAATTATACTATTTTTTCTACATTTCATTTTAATTATTTCATTAATAATTGAATGAACGGACGTTTTTAAATAGTCAAATAAAACCAACGAATTGAAAACTTTTGTGTAGAATTAGTTATCTAATAACTAATTTTATAACTATCTAATTCCATAATTATAATAAGTAACCATAATTAATAAATATTATTAATAAAATACACTTAAGTCCATAAAATAAATTAGTGTATAAGTAATACTCAATGCTGCAGATTGCAGGCGTAGCTAATCTACACGAGACCCATATATTTTCAGATAAGGCGAGTTTTGAAAGATCAGATTTGGCGAGGCGGTAAACATATTAACAATGAAATTTCTCAAATGCCCTTTAAAAAAACCTAATATTGATAATATTTATATCATACAACTTAGATTCTATCTGTAACTTATTAAATAATGACGCAAATTATTTTATTCCACATACAAAATATGGCCCATCTTAAATTTAAAATTTGAACATAAAAAATACCTTTTCGAAAATTGGTGATTTAATACTTTTGGTTCTGCGCTTTTGAGAATTGTGTCTAGTTTGAATACATACAATGAAAAACGTGCATAAAAACGCATATATGGACTTAATATTGATCAATATTATAATATAATGTATCGTTAATCGCGGTACCTTTAGAGTTTATGTAATTTTAAGAGGAAAGGAATAAATCGACGAGGAGAATTTCGAAACTCGCAGTATTTTCAGATGTCCGATATAACATTATCATGTCAAATTTAAATCGCGGCTTGCTGTTTTTATTCCTAAAATATTTGATTTGCATAACTACGAAACTCAAAGATTAATAATAATCTCACGTTTTCTTAACACACATACATACATATATACATTATCAATAATCCTCACGAAACCTTGGACTTTGGAGACCAACGATGTTCGGTCAAAGCACAATAAAATGACAAAAGAAAAGGGACAGTTCATCCAGATGGTTTTGATAGGCAAAAAAATTCTGAGGACTTATTTATTTCTATTCTAAAAAGTAAAAATCGATCATATTGCGATAATCCTCTAGAGGTATAATAGCTTATGGATAACAGCCAATTTAGATAAAAATCTATTATAATAGTTTACATTACTTTTTTTCACTTTTGGAACATGGCCAATTATTCTTAGGTTCATAGAAATTTTAATAACATAAAAAATTAGGATTGCATAATTATAGAGACATTTCTAGAAAAAATAAATTGTAATATTGTGGAAAAACGATATTCGATGGTGATTAATGATGTACTTCACGAAAAAATATATAGATTTTAGATTCTGAGCGTAGCGAGGGAGCTAGTGGTTTTACAATGATGTTTTTTTTTTTTTTTCTCTGTTAACAAATTTACTACCAGAAGGAGTGCTCCGATCTTTACAAATAAACGTGGTACTTGTAACATTTTATAGCTTTGAACATTTTTGTATGATTTCCACTTAATAAGCTTCTCCTTGAACACACATTAAGATCACAATTTAAATCTACATAATAATTTTCATAAAG